>SEYY01020612.1:17500-27500 GCA_009176605.1 Armadillidium nasatum | reverse complement strand
TATATATATATTATATATATATATATATATATATATAGTATATATATATATATATATATATATATATATATATATATATATATATATATATATATATATATATATATATATATATATATATATATATATATATATATATATATATATATATATATATATATATATATATATATATTATATATATATATATATATATATATATATATATATATATATATATATATATATATATATATATATATATATATATATATATATATATATATATATATATATATATATATATATAGTAACTGACTAGTTGCCTTACCGGACCTCAGTTCGAGGGGGATTCTTTGAGTTAATATTCGTGGCAAGTTGTTTATGAGCTTTCTCTCCATGAATTTTTTTGTACTGTTGTGGTGAGGAATAATAATAATAATAATAATAATAATAATAATAATAATAATAATAATAAAATAATAATAATAATAATAATGAATAATAATAATAATAATAACAATAATAATAATAATAATAATAATAATAATAATAATAATAATAATAATAATAATAATAATAATAATAATAATAATAATAATAATAATAATATAAAATAATATATATGATAAATTTATATAAATATATACTATTTTTTTAATGAAACTCCACCCATTTTAATTCTGATTAATCTTTAATTGAAAAATGTAGAATTTGCTTTTAAATTTGAAAGACAAGAAAACTTTCTGGTGGTTTATTTTATTTTAATTACAAGTTCAATTTATTTTTAAATTTTAATAGGTTAATTAAACAAACATGTATATATATATATATTTTTTTTAAGAGTTTTTTTTTTTTGCTATTTCTGAAACTTCCAAAATGCTTCATACACAGATGTTTCTGATGTACGGCTCAACCAAGAAAAGATTCAAGAGAAAAATTAACTTTTCAGAAGCAATGCTTCATGGTGTATTATTTATCTATTGTATTACTTATTATGCATTATGCATTTTATGTAAATATATGTATGATGTATTATTTACAAAAAGAATATTTCAATTATATATTATGATGTATTAATAAAAGGGTATTTAAGCATATACATACAGACCTACATACATATACATTATGTGTACGTAGTTGTATAGCGTATATTTCCTAGATTTATTATTATATTATACAGGCTTTACATGTAAGTTAAATAAAATGAAATTTTAAATTAAAATTCTCCTTTGGAAATTTATATAGGAGTTATAAAAGGTGACGTCATACTTGTAAATTATTCACGTGACTTTAAAAAATATTTTTCTTTACTGAACTAAGAGCTTCAGCTTTGATCTTTAATATGAATATTTAATTGAACATTAATAGAGGAAAATATTTATAATTTGTTGCAAAAAAAATATTTTAATTATTTAATGAAAAATTATTTTAATTTGCATACATTAAACTATTTTATATAATATATATATATATATATATATATATATATATATATATATATATATATATATATATATATATATATATATATATATATATATATATATATATATATATATATATATATATATATAGTGCTTCGGAACTTCAAATAAATGTGTAATACACAAGTCATCATTTTCAACGATGCAATAAGAGAAATCTAGCTGGGCAAAGTCGACACATCAAAAAAAAAAAAAAAAAAAAAAAAAAAAAAAGAAAACTTAAATTTAAATAGTCTCATTTCAAAGCAGACTTCATTTCCTTTTTTCAGATTAACATAAAAGCTTCAGGAGTATATATATATATATATATATATATATATATATATATATATATATATATATATATATATATATATATATATATATATATATATATATATATATATATATATATATATATATATATATATATATATATATATATATATATATATATATATATATATATATATATATATATATATATATATATATATATATATATATATATATATATTAGTCAAAAGGATCAAAACAAACTTTAAACATTTAAAAAAAATCTAATGTCAACAAGTATCGAGTAAGAACGGCATGAACCCGATTCTTAAGGCTAACAATAGAAATAAACAATATAACAATGATTAAAATAACAAAATGATAAAAATATTATGAAATTACTATATAAAATAAATAAATAAAAAATAAATAAATGTATTTAAAATTTAACATATTATTGGGAAAAGTTTTATCATATGAAATTTATGCATCTTACTTCAAAATTGAAGAAAGATATATATATATATATAATATATATATATATATATATATATATATATATATATATATATATATATATATATATATATATATATATATATATATATATATATATATATATATTGTAAGTCTTGAAAAGCTTCTCACTAACAAAACCAATTTGTTATTACGGGAAGCATGGTAACAATTCCTTCCTTGATATATATCTGATAACGCAGTCAACCACAAGCGAACCTACTTTTTATTATGTAAAGTAACCACATAAGTCGCGGTTGAGAAATTAATGTAATTTTCAGAGAATTTATTTTCTCAAATTTAAGCAAATTTTAACATATTTATTGTAAAAGAAGCTAGGAAACCTTCCCTTAAAAATAAGTATTTCCAAAAATAATTTAAAATTTATAACTATTTTTTTTTTTTTTTTGAAAGCCCGCTTTAGCCCTCCGCCATTTAAACATGGATATTATCGCCACTTTTGAATATTTTGTCTCCATAGATAAATAATTACAATACTTTTCAGTATTATAAAACATATCCACAAAACTGCATAAGCTTACGAATGAATAAGAATGCTTAGATGCAAGCATCACCTAAATATATAAATTAAAACAAAGTTAAAAAGGAAAATTCTAAATTATACTTATAAATGTTTTTTAAAAATTACCTGAGGTGAGAGAGCCTAAAGGTAATTAAACAAATAAGTGTTTTTCAGAATAAGAAAGCATTTATTATTATTACTTTATCTGTACATAAACCGCATGCAGCCTCTTGAAAAAGAAAACAGTTTTTTAATAAGATAAAAATAGATTCAATTTCAATTGGAATTTTATAAGTAAATTGAATAGATCGTAATATATATTTATACGCAAGAGCAGTATACTCGTACATATATATATATATATATATATATATATATATATATATATATATATATATATATATATATATATATATATATATATATATATATATATATATATATATATATATATATATATATATATATATATATATATATATATATATATATATATATATATATATATATATATATATATATATATATATATATATATATATATATATATATATATATATATATATTTAATTAATGATAATTAATAACATATATTTCACAGTTATTTCCATAATGAAAATACTTTAAATAATCATTTCTACAAAGCTTATCATTTATTATCAACTTTTACTTGTGCTTTAATAATATCTAATAACGTTAGGAGTAATTAAAAATATCTTTTTTAAATGAGTAATCTCACCCTCGAGAAATCTCTCTTGAGTGTATTAATTAAAAATTAATCTATTTAAAGATTATATAATAAATAATATATTGTATTACATCATTCTGTTAATCACAGTTTATTGCTACCTTTAAAAGGAAAGTTTATTCTTGTGAAAGAAACTGAAAATAATTTATGTAGTATTCAATATTACAGTTCTTTTAATTACTATACGTAATTATTGTACCATAATCTGACGGTAATAAAGAATTAATTGCATCTGTTAAAATCGCATGCATTTCTAAAAGTCACAAAATTATTTCGCTTTATGGAGTGAAAAACTGTGCGTTATTCCCAATGTGAAGCAGATGAGAAAGGTGTTCCAAATCCGCCCCATAGCCATCCCCTTTATTGAGTAACCTTTGAGGAAACGAGCAAATTTCTACTATTCGATACAATAGAGTAGAATGGAAAAGCTTCAAGGAAAAACGGTAGAGTCACTGACTGATATTTTTGGAATCTCTGTTTCAACCCTTCGTGCGGATAAAAAGAAGAAATATTGCATAAAATTCCTGTCCTCGAATAGGGGAACACAAGTGAGGTCGTTAACTTTGTTAAAAAAAAAATGGGTAGTTAGCTATTAAATTCTTTGAAAACAAGGTTTGTTTATTTTAGGTAGCGTTGGTAAGATTAAATTAGTTTAATAATTTTTGTATATTTTATTAAGAGTTGAATTAATGCATTAAACTTCATTTAATTATATCCCTTTAATTCAATGTTTATAACGCACACACAAGCATAAGCATATATATATATATATATATATATATATATATATATATATATATATATATATATATATATATATATATATATATATATATATATATATATATATATATATATATATATATATATATATATATATATATATATATATATATATATATATATATATATATATATATATATATATATATATATATATATATATATATATATATATATATATATATATATATATATATATATATATATATATATATATATATATATATATATATATATATATATATATATATATATATATATATATATATATATATATATATATATATATATATATTATATATATATATGATGGTCGTTCTATAGGTTGTTTGAAATTTTTCAATGTTGCTTGTGTCTTTAAGAAAGACTTTTCACAGTGTCTTTAAATTATCTCTTGATTTTAACTGGATATATTTAAGATTTTTTCTATTATAAGTAAATGGAGAGAAAAGTTTCTTTAGCTATTATCTTTTCATTAAGTAGAAATAAAATGTTTCTATTTCTCTCTTAAAACGAAATTATTTTTTAATTATTTACCACGAAGATACAATAGTCTTTTCTAAAATACAAATTCTTTGATTCGACTTCACAAAAACAATTTCCTTTTCCGAAGGGAAACTCTAATTAGATTTTTCCAGACGACTCGGCTTTTCTTAAACGCACAGAGTAGTAGTTGTCGGGACAGAAAATCTTGAAGAATGAGAGGACTTGTAACTTGTTTGTCAGTTCATCACAACTTCATTTGGCCGTCTACCGTGGCTCAAACAGTAGGGTGATTGACTCACGTCCTTGAGGGCGCCGGTTCTATCCCACTTCGGGATCCTAGGTATATGCTACCTAGAAAAGTTCCTCTCCTCGAATAGGTCAATGCCAGTGAGATGTGAACTTTAAAAAAAAAAAAAAAAAAAAAAAATCTCAACTTTTCCAATTCTACTTCGATTTCTATTCTGCGTTGTTGTTTTGGTCCTCTCGAATCCACAGTCTTTTAGCAGCTCTAAACTCGGCTTATATTGGTTTGATATGATACGTTTGCTAAGTTATTCATACACAAATATTAGCATAAATATCACTAATATTCCTATCTCAGAAAATTTGATTTTAATACATTTAAGCAACAGTTTTCATGTTACGTTTTTTCATAAATTATTACATAAGTATTTCAAAGCACTATATATATATATATATATATATATATATATATATATATATATATATATATATATATATATATATATATATATATATATATATATATATATATATATATATATATATATATATATATATATATATATATATATATATATATATATATATATATATATATATATATATATATATATATATATATATATATATATATATATATATATATATATATATATATATATATATATATATATATATATATATATATATATATATATATACGAAAACATTGAATTTAATTCATCCAAAAGCTCTCTTGGATGAATTATTTTTTTTAAAATTTAATTTAGAATAAAATATTCTAAGTTTTTTTTTAGTATGGAAAAGGTAATTAAGTACTTCGATTTTAATTTTCATGTTGAAATATATAAATTATATTATATATTATATATATATATATATATATATATATATATATATATATATATATATATATATATATATATATATATATATATATATATATATATATATATATATATATATATATATATATATATATACACTCCAAATAACGCAAAATAAAGCCCTTCGCACCATCACCGGCTGCACACGCACAACCCCTCAACAACACCTACATAACGAAACCAAGATACTACCTATAAGGAATCACCTCGAAATGATAGGCAACCAATTCTACGCAAAAACACGTCTACCCACACACCCATGTCACAATACTCTCCTCCAACCTACCCCACAGAGACTAACACACCCTCCATCGTCCACCGGCACCTTTTACAAACAGATCCTAAATCACATCCCCCCTCCTCCCCCCAATACCACAACAACCAAACATATACACACTCAACTAACACATTCATACTTGATCAACAGACCTCCAAACAACACACTAAACGAACCCCCCCCCCCCCGAAATAAACCCCGACTTCAACAACCTCCCAAGACACTTACAAACCTCACTTGCAAGATTGAGATGCGGGCACCACCCAAACCTACAACATTACAAACACAAATTCAAAATAAACCAGGCAGCATCTCCCACCGGTACTAGATGCGGAATGGCCCCGGAGACCGTGAAACACTTTCTATTACGCTGTCCTTCCAACTCTCGCCCCAAAATCTTCTGGGGCATCACTTCTTTGAAGGATCTCTGGACGAGACCGACTGCGGCAGGAAGCTTCATTAGCGAAGTGTGGCCGCCTCAACATGGGGTGGTCAGGGGGTGAGAAGGTAAAAAAAAAAAAGGTATATATATATATATATATATATATATATAATATATATATATATATATATATATATATATATATATATATATATATATATATATATATATATATATATATATATATATATATATATATATATATATATATATATATATATATATATATATATATATATATATATATATATATATATATATATATATATATATATATATATATATATATATATATATATTATATTTTATTTATTATTTTTTTTTTTTTTTTTTTTTTTTTTTTTTTTTTTTTTTTTTTAATAATATATATATATATATATATATATATATATATATATATATATATATATATATATATATATATATATATATATATATATATATATATATATATATATATATATATATATATATATATATATATTAGGGATGGAGTGAAGTATCGGTATCGGTATCGGTATCGGCAAGTATCGGCATATTTTCCGATACCGGTATCGGTATTGGTATCGGTATCGGCCTTTTCAGTATCGGTATCGGTATCGGCAAAAAATTTGTATAGGAGTAAAGTATCGGTATCAGTAGTGGTATCGGTAGTAGTATCGGCAAGTATCGGCATATTTTCAGGTATCGGGTATCGGATATCGGCTTCGGGGAATTTTTAGGTATCGGTATCGGTATCGGTATCGGTAAAAATTTTGGTATCGCTCCATCCCTAATATATATATATATATATATATATATATATATATATATATATATATATATATATATATATATATATATATATATATATATATATATATATATATATATATATATATATATATAATATATATATATATATATATATCTTTGACGAGAAACTGGTTTTGTTTCTATTCACTTAGATTTTCTCTATGCAGAGTGATTCACAAGGATGTTTACAAACTTCGACAGATGGAATGTGACGTCAAAATGATGAAATTCCAAAGAATACGTATAGGGCCGTAAGTCTCTCGTTTACGTGATATATATGGGGAATGACACAAACATCACACACCTCAGATATTAAAGACGTTGCAGGCTTCATAGGAGGAATGCTATGACTAACTACATTTTGACAAAAATCGTAGGTGACGACATGACTGGTACATCCTGCATATAGGTCTGAAATTACTGACAGGCAACATTTACATCAGAGGCATAACACGTATTAGGACCACCATGGGCTCTCGGCATTTGCAGGTCAGTGTGGTTCGCCGGTACAAGTTATGTATCCAGGCCGGGAGCTTACATTTTGAACATCTGTTGAGATTGCATCCTCTCTATCTCTTCTGTTAAGTAATAAATAATGATATATGGTGTTTGTTCTATTACCAAATTGTTCCCTCGATAATCACGTAAACTTAAGGCTTACAACTCTATATGTATGCAGTGGAATTGATTTTGTCTCCTTCCATCTGTCGAAGTTTGCAAACATTGATGTATATAACCGATTGATATATATATATATATATATATATATATATATATATATATATATATATATATATATATATATATATATATATATATATATATATATATATATATATATATATATATATATATATATATATATATATATATATATATATATATATATATATATATATATATATATACTATATATATATATATATATATATATATATATATATATATATATATATATATATATATATATATATATATATATATATATATATATATATATATATATATATATATATATATATATATATATATATATATATATATATATATATATATATATATATTTATATATAAGACTCCTCTGCAAAGGTCAAAGGTCTGCTAATTTCGATCATAAATGAAGGAATATCAAGATCCAAAACCAAATCAAAAATTAAAGTTCATATTTTTTGTAAATGAAAGAAAGAAAGAAATTGAGAGAGTAAAACCAGAAGATTATAATGTTTTCTAAAGAAAGAATGCCCTTAGTATTATACGTAGTATGAGATTAGTACGATTTGATATACTGTATATATATATATAATATATATATATATATATATATATATATATATATATATATATATATATATATATATATATATATATATATATATATATATATATATATATATATATATATATATATATATATATATATATATATATATATATATATATATATATATATATATATATATATATATATATATATATATATATATATATATATATAATATATGATTTGGCTGTCGTCGTGAATGGAGGTGCTTAAATCAGATGGGAAAAGAAAAGATAGAAGAATCAGATGGAAGGGAAGAGAAGAGAAGAGAAGACAAGAGAAGAGAAAAGAAGAGGAGAAAAGAGAGGATAAGGGAAGAAAAGACAACAGCTTTCACAATCTGTTCTGAAAATTGGAAAGACTGTTTAGAGAATGCTGAAGAATTAGATTGAAAAGGAAATTATTTCTGAACCATATTTATTTTAAAATATAAATTTTTTAAAAAATATTTTCAAAAACAAAATTAAAAAATCACAATAAAATTATATTCAAAATTTTACGGAGGAGTAACAAAACTTTCAGTTAAAAGACTCGGCTTAAGTGGAAATTCAACATTAGCATTAACAATATAAAATTTAAAAACACGAGTTTGGATTGGGTGACAAGGCTGGATCATGAAGCATAGTACTTCGCATGGTTCTAGGGATTGGGATTCCTTTTAACCATTTTTTTTTGTTTTCCCATGTACGACTGCAGGAATTTTCTTGCAGTCAACTCCACCCTCCATCATGCGGAAAATGGTGTAATGTATAAAATATAATATATATATATATATATATATATATATATATATATATATATATTATATATATATATATATATATATATATATATATATATATATATATATATATACATACGCGTGTGTATGTGTGTATGTATGTGTGCGCGTATGTGTGTAAATATGTTATCATGTATGTGATAATTCCAATTTATATAATGCATATATAAAATTTTATAAGCTTTTTTCAATCAAATTAGGATTTATTTTTATAAAAGCATTTTTTAAAAAAAAATATCTAAAATATTGTTTCAAAATTTCTCTTTGGAAACAGTAAATTTAACAAAAAATAAGGGGAAAAAAAATAATAGGAAAAAGTAAAAATAATAAATAAACGAAGAAAATAAAAAAAAATGCTCAAAAATATTAAAGTAAACTGTTTGTTTTTAATTTTCCTTTTGGTTATTTTATCAACTTTTTATTTCCTTTATTTTGAATTTTGATTTTTTTTTTTTTAGTATTTCTAAATTTTTAGAA
>SEYY01020611.1:75000-107500 GCA_009176605.1 Armadillidium nasatum | reverse complement strand
CCAATAGGTCAAATTTTTTATTTGACCTCCGAGGTCAAAATCATCTAAATAAATGTTGTACCGCTATTCAAGATCTTTTAAATGGTCTTTACACGATGCTTCTAAGTGCCATAGAAGCCGAGATATTGTATTTTGACCTCTGACTACTCTCTGAAAATTGACATTTTTGACCAAAGTTTCAAAGGTCATATTTTCTGAACCGTATGAGCTAGAGACCTGCAATAAGCGTCATTCATATTTTCTCAACAAGATCTGTTAGTGTGCCACTTTTTATACAAATCGAAAGGGGTCAGGGAAAATGTCGTGTTGAAGTGACTTGGAATGACCCTATAAAGATATATGGATGGTTTAGGTATAATATGGTATATCTTGACTAAGCCAAATCGGCGGGTATATATGAATTTTTAGATCAACCTATGACTAAGCCTAATGGGCAGTTTTTTTTGAAGTGGGTGATGGTTCATTGAATATTGCATGTATATAATTGGGCTTAGTTTTATTTTTATCTTTGCATGAATGAACTGATAATTAGGGATAGGATAGACCTAGTCTTTGATGCATGTATTAGTATTGATATTGTTATTATTTGTTTGGACTGGGACAGTTTCGATAGGCCCTTGTGGCTTCTAACTGTCTATTTTCCATGTTTCAAAAGCTGGTCATCTGTGGATTGAAAATAAGCAAGACATCTAATTTAAAAGGTCATTTGCAAAGACAACATCTTGAAATCTTTAAAATAGTAGAAGAAGAAAACTAAAGTAAGATTACACCAGATACCCAACCTTCTATTCCAAGATTTGTAATAAGTCAAAAAGATGACAATATCAATGACCGGTGAAAAATTTAAAATGCATATTATCCAAATGATTGTAAATGAATAAGTACCCTTAAAATTATTTTCCTCCACCATTTTCTGGATTAAATGGAGATTAGCCAAAGAGTTTTAAAAAGGGTTTCTATGGAAAGGCACTGATAGTTGTGGAGATGAAGGTGATTATAATACTGTTAGTGGGATTGATGGTAGTAAGAATAAAAATAAAATTGCTTTACAACATGGGCCTATTAATAAGAATGGAAACAATATTAGAAATCAAGATGGAAAGGATACATATAAGGACATGTTAAATATGAAATGTTTCTACACATTCTCAGAGCCTTAGAAACAAAAAAGATGAGTTGACTAGTTATATCATTGAGGAGGATCTTGACATTGTTTTCATTACTGAAGCTTGAGTCAATGAGGCATTTTATGGAGACTACCTACAGGAATATGAAATACAGATACTTGTTTTACCTATACCAACTTGGAGAAAAGTGGTGGTGGAGTTGTAGCACTTTGTTAAAAGCAATATTGAATCAGTGTTAATATCTTGACATTAAAACAAATCTTGAAGTGAAATCTGTGTGGGTAGATATTCTTAAGCATAATAAATCATACTGGATAGTGGCATTTTATACAGCTCCTGATCAGAATTATGTATTAGACAAAGAAATGAAGGAAATCAAAGTAGCTGGTAAAAATAATATAAAAGGGATAATCATAATGGTTAGGGGTGTATTGGAACTGAAATTTTCAGTTCTGGCTGGAACCGGAATTAGCCAGAATTCACAAAAAAATTCTGGCTTGAAACAATTTTTTATGAAATTTCCTTTAACTAAAAAGAAATGCAAGAACAAAATTTTCTATATAACTTTCAACATATAATATATATATATATATATATATATATATATATATATATATATATATATATATATATATATATATATATATATATATATATATATATATATATATATATATATATATATATATATATGAACATAGGAAAATAGAGACAGTTAGAAGCCACAAGGGCCTATCGAGACTGTCCCAGTCCAAACAATCATTATAATCATATATATATATATATATATATATATATATATATATATATATATATATATATATATATATATATATATATATATATATATATATATATTAAATGATACAACTGGTAAACGTGCTTTCCATTTCCCTATACAAAACAACTTTGAGCAGTTGTACAGCTCCCTACTCATATCTCTGATCATCTTGGAGATGAACCCAACATTCTAGACCTTTTCCTAACTTCTAATCCTTCTCCTTATACTGTTAAGCTCTTTCCTCCTCAGGGTTCCTCCGATCACCTTATCTCTGTATCCTCTTCTATCTCTTCATGTCTTCCACAGGAAAGACCTCCTTCTATTGAAAGGAAACGTTTGTGGCATTTTGGTGCTGCAAGCTGTTCATACTTGCGGTCATATTTCTTTGATTTCCCTTGGAATGATTATTGCTTCCATAGGAGGGGTCCCTCGAAGTGTGCTGTACTCATAACCAAAGTGATTCTCTCTGGCATGGAGGTGTACATTCCATTTTCTTTCCCTTCTCCTAAACCTAATAAACCTTGGTTTAAGTCTGCTTGTTCTTGCACTATCCACTGCAGGGATGCTGCCTTCAGGGATTACTGTCATCTTAAAACTCCTGAAACTCATTAACTTATATTTCATCCTAGAATCATGCAAAATCTACCCTTCGTGACACTAAAAACTCTTTTCTCCGTGGAAAATGCAATAATCTTTCTGGTTTCTCTTCTTCACACTTTTTCTGGGATTTTGCAAAAAATGTTAACTCTAACTTTTCTTCTTCCTCTTTCCCTCTTTTATTATCTTCAGATGGGACTACTGCTGGTTTACCTTCTTCTAAAGCTAAACTCTTCGCTCATACTTTTGCCTCTAATTCAACTTTAGATTATTTCAGAGCTATTCCTCTTCCTTCAGTCCCCTCCAACTCATTTAAGTCTAAAATTATAATTTCTTCTATGTCTTAATTTCTGCTCTCTCTGAGCTTAATACTAAGAATGCATACAGACCCGATGGTATTCCTCTTGTGGTTCTCAAAACTTGTGCTTCCAAGCTTGCACTCCCCTTTGGTAAACTATTTCTGCTTTGACCTTTCCTTCTTGCTGGAAATGTGCAGTCATTCAGCCTGTGTCAAAGAAGGGGAAAGGGGGATCCTTATCAACTCTCCAACTATCGTCTCATTTCTTTGACCTCCATTCTCTCAAGTTTTTAATCTATACTTAGCAGGAAGATTTGGAAACATCTCAATTCTTCTAATCTTATCTCTGATGCCCAGTATGGCTTTCATAAAAACTCAACTGGTGATCTTTTCCTTCTCTCTTGACTCTTGGTCATCCACTCTTTGGCATTTTGATGAATCTTTTGCTCTCATACTGGACGTATTGAAAGCTTTAGATTAAGTTTGACACAAAGCCTTAATTTCCACACTTTCCCCTTTCAGAATCTATCCATCTCTCTATGACCTCTCTGATTTTCTTTCCTCTTGTTCTATAGCAGCTGTCGTAGATGGCCACCATTTATCCTTTAAATCTATTAATAGGGGTGTTCCTTAATGATCTGTCCTATCCACTCCCATGCCTATGACTCCACTTTCCATTACTTCTTTCAATTTGAAAGACACCCCTCCTAACAGTAGTTAATAGACCCAAGGAAGGTAGCCTTGGAGCAACTGACCTCTGATTTATCTTGTATTTCAAATTGGAGCAGAAGAATCCTGGTCATTTTCAATGCTTAAAAAAACTTTGTTCCTCAATCTCTCTACTTGACACAACCTTCCACACATCTATATCTTCTTCGAATGCACACAACTCCAACCTTTATCTCTCTTTAATATTCTTGGTGTTTCTTTTTCCTGTGATCTTAATTGGAAGGATCACATTACCATTCTTTCAATACAAGCTTCCAAAAGGTTAGGTGTTCTGAGGTGCCTTCAGAATTTCTTCACTCCACCCCTGTTGCTAGCTCTTTATAATGGCGTTGTTCACCCCTGTATTGAGAATGCATCTTAGTTCACATATATTTCAGTCAACCTGTATTTCTGAAGAAAGAGATGTACAAATATATTTCAAAATTATGAAGTTTCCAAACTGGCAAAACTGCCACAGAAATATCTGCCTGTTCCAGAATCTTTTTCTCCTGTGAAAAGAATCTTTAGCTTCACAGTAAAAATGAAATGCAACCATAACTAGAATTTTGCTTTTAATTATTTTCACTTGAGAATAAGAATTAAAAAAAGCATACAGAATTAATGAAAGCTTAATTATTAGTAAATAAAAAGTATTTGTATTCACTATTTATGTTAATTAAGATCATATATTTTACTATATTGCTTACAATAATTCAGAATTAGGAATGTATCTAAATAGTATAATTTTACCTGTTAATGGCTGCAGTTTTATTTAAAAAAAATTGAAATGTATTTGTGTTGTCCTTAAGCACATTTCATTTTTCCTGTACTTGTATTTGAACAATTCTGATGTACTTGAGTACAGTTGCTGTACTATATATATATATATATATATATATATATATATATATATATATATATATATATATATATATATATATATATATATATATATATATATATATATATATGAAGTATGGTATCGGCAGTATCGGCACATTTTTTGTCATCGGTATCGGTATCAGTATCGGCAAAAATGGCCGATACCGATACGAGATTTTTTTCGTCCCTTTGGCTTAATTAAAGTATGTAATTTTTTTATTAATATTACGTAATATTTTGAAACGCCGTTTCGCGATAATTTTGTTTCCCGAACATTATATGTTGTTTTCCACTAAAAGTTTATTTTTTCAAATGCAAAAAATTGTTTTTCAATTTATTTTCACGCCATTTGGTTTGTTTTCTTAAACATTTTATTTTTATTTTAATCCTTGATTAATCCGTTAGTAACATATTAAGATGGTAACCAAGGTACAGTCGTGAACAGAAGTTCGTTCCTATTAGGCTGGAAATAAATATTTATATAAAATGGAGATCATTTCATAAAAGCTCTATTTTGAATAGAAAGAAAATAAAAACATTCAGCGGGGCTTAATTGAACTGTGATTGGCCGAACCTGAAATGAACTCCATTTTATATAAATATTTATTTCCAGCTTAAAAGGAACGAACTTCTGTTGACGACTGTACATATATATATATATATATATATATATATATATATATATATATATATATATATATATATATATATATATATATATATATATATATATATATATATATATATATATATATATATAAATATATATATGTGTGTGTGTGTAGGGGAGAACGTATTGCCGTCCAAAGCGATGCAAGTACCCTTTATTAGGCATACTCCGGGGAGTGACAGTATGGTCTAGAATCTAGACCATTTCGTTTCACTTCCTAGCCCTTTGGTTCGTTCCTTTTCGCTTTTCACCTTCTCAGAGGGTCTCTAATGTACCCTCGACTCATATTGGAGTGTCTATGTTCCCACTTCTCCTTCCCCCTATTTCCTTCTCATGTTCCAAATTTACAAACGCTTACTCGTCAAATACCTTCGTAAAAATAAAAATAAAAAAAAAATAAATAAAAAAGGATAAACTCAAAGCAGCCTCAGAGATGCTTCGAGGAGCGGCGTTCTTTTTAAAGTTTTCAAATCTCAATTGGAAGCATCTCAATTCTTCAAATCTTATCTTTGATCGCTAGTATGACTTCCATAAGAAACGTTGTACTGGTGATCTCTTTCTATTCTCTCTGACTCTTGGTCTTCCACTCTACGGCATTTCGGTGAATCTTTTGCTATCTCGCTGGATATTTCGAAAGCCTTCGATAGGGACTGGTACAAATCTTTGATTTCTAAACTTCCCTCTTTCAGAATTTATCCTTCTCTTTGATTTTCTTTCTGATCGATCTATAGCTGCTGTTGTAGACGGCCACCGTTCATACTTTAAATCTGCTAATAGTAGTGTTCCTCTTTATTCTGTCCAATCCCCAAAACTTTTTAAACTTTTCATTAATAATCTTCTCTCTATTACTTCATCATCTATCCGATCCTATGCTGATGATCTCACCAATCATTACTCCTTTCAGTTTGAAAGGCGCCCCTCCCAGCAACAGTTATTTGACACTAGAAAGGTTGACTTGGAATATCTGAGGAATAAATTGAGGAAGAGGAAGAGAAAACATTGTTTTTTTCAATGCCTCAAAAACTCAATTCCTCCATATCTCTACTCGAGACTATCTTCTACAAAACTATAGCATCTTCGAAAACACGCAACTCAAGCCTTCATCTGTCCTTAATAATCTCTAGTAGTCTTTCTTGGAAGGATCACATTACTTCTCTTTCTAAACAAGCTTCTAATAGGTTGAGTATTCTGTTGCGCATTCGTGATTTTTTTTACGTCAATCCAGTTGCTTTATCTTTATAGGGGTGTTGTTCTCCCCTGTTTGGAAAACGCCTCATACATCCGGAGTAGTTCCACTCACACAGCTCTCCTTGACAAGGTGGAGTCTGGCTTTTCGTCTTTAGAACTCTTCCTTTCTCACTAATTCTCTCCAGTCTCTTTCTGCCCGTAGAACTGCTGTGTAACTCACTATATATAATCGCTAGTACAATGGACACTGCTCTTCTGAACTATCCCGTTGCTTTTCTCCTCCATTGAGAACACGTTGGTGTAACACGATATTCTACACAGTCTTATCCTTTCTCTGTTCAACTGTCTGATCCTAGACTTAAACGCTATGCCTAATATTATATACACAACAACTGGTAAAGTCTGGAACACACTCTCTTTTTCTATTTTAACGATTAGGTTCTGATATGGACCCAACTCTGGTGGAAATTAGTAGTTTTCTGGTCTTTACCCACCAGAGGAGATATAATATATATATATATATATATATATATATATATATATATATATATATATATATATATATATATATATATATATATATATATATATATATATATATATAGAGAGAGAGAGAGAGAGAGAGAGAGAGAGAGCCAAGATAGAGAGAAGTTAAGAGAGGTGATAACAAGTTTTGCTGAAAAGCTAAAAGAGGTGGGATTGATTGTGAATGTTGAAAAGACAGAACTGTTAATAATTAGAAGGGAGGAAGAGGAAGAGGAGCTTGTGCTGAAGGTGCATGGCGAGGAGATGATTGTGGTAGAGAGATGTGAATATTTGGGGAGGAGAAAGTATTCACAAGGGAATGAAGTAATATGCTGGAAATCACCAACTGGATGGAGAAATACGGAAGAATGGTGTGAGCGCTGTACCCAGTCTTGGCAGACAAAAGAATGGATATAGGAGTAAAGAAAGTAATTTTTTGAAAGTACTCTAACCTCAATTTTGTAATATGGAATGGAGACTTGGAGTGCGACAACAAGAGAAAAAAGCAGAATTCAAGCAACAGAGATGAGGGTGTTGCGTTTGATGGTGGGAAGAACCAGGAAGGAGAGGATAAGAAGCGAAAGAATTAGATAAAGTATAGGGGTTGAACCAATTAACCCATTAATGCCCAAAATTAAAAAAGTTTTGATTTTTTTTTAAAATTTAGATATATAGTCTATTTTAGTCCTAGAAATGTTAATTTCCAAGAATTTTTAAAAAATTCCGTCTCTTTCATAGATTTTCAGGCCGTGTCTTTTTAGACACAGTAGGCATTAGCGTTTGCAACAACTCAAAATTTAGATAATGATAATTTTTGCCAAAGTTATATTATTTTATTATTATATAATATATATATATATATATATATATATATATATATATATATATATATATATATATATATATATATATATATATATATATATATATATATGATATTTAACAAAGCATTCATAAGCATGAAGACCTACATTGCATTTTGTGCAACGATATTGTACAGATATTTTATAGATTGCACATCTCCTGCCCTTGTCAATTCTGTCTGTAAATTCAAGAAGTGGAATGCTTTAAATATTACGGTATAGCATCCACAAATTGACAACACTACCATTTAGGCAAAAGAGGAAGTAAGGCTAATACCATTTTTTTATCGTATTCTAATTCGGTACAATGCTCGCATTTTTTCGAACAGATCCACTCCTCCCATGTTTTTATTATACAGTTTTACGATATTTGGTAGAGGAATGACTGCTTGTTTCCTATCTCCTCTACTCCAACGTTTGCAACTACCAATTTCAAAGATGCCTCTTTTTTTGAGTTTGTAACCATGGTTACTTCACTGCTGTCATTTCATCGAACAAGAGTAACCCCAGATTTTTTTCCTTCTACGGCACAGTAAGTGCCATGACATGTCTTTTTCAACTCCTGCAATGGAGCATTCTCAATTCTGTAACTTCGGATTGTTCCAATGCAAAACAATTTGTTAGGTGCAAGGGTGTCCATCAATGAAAGTGATTTAAAATGATTGTCCATATATATTTGGATGACCCTTCAGGAACGCATCCTAAGCACAGCTTCTCTGTCACAGAAGACCCTACTGTCTTTCCAAGTATCTTGTCCCCTCCTCCTGTATATGGATGAAACTTGATTATGTATCCTTCTGGTGTAGTTAGGCACCAAAATTTGAACCCAAATCTAATTGGTTTTCCTCTAATAAATTGCTTCATGGAATGATGCCCATAATATGGCTATATAGCTTCATCTAAAGAAAATTTACTGCCAAGAGGCTCTATGAAATTAAAAAATTTGTTGTTTTGTTGTTCAAATGATCTTTGAGGGGTCAAATTTTGTACACTTTGTTGTTAGGATCAATGGTTATATCATTGAAATGTAGAAATTGGTGAATTTTTTCAAATTTATTTCTACTTTTAGAATTATTAACCAAATTGTTGTTTGAATCGGGACGTCTTTCCCAGTACATTCTTCTAAAGGGAAGTTTGTTGTAACCGGACAACAAAAGAATTCCGAAATAAATGTACAATTCATCGACAGAAACTGCAAATTGTTGGTCTCCTTTTTGAGATAATATTTTACAGATTCTCTGCATATATGATCCATAAATTATTCCGCAAAACACATATTGAAAAGGTCGATCGGTTTTCCATTGGATTTCTCTATGTTCTCTAGAATTGCGGGCTTGGTCTTTGTTGCATTACAGTCATTTATCTTGAAAGATTTTTTTAAAGATTCTGAAGATCATTTCCGTAAAACATCTTCATGAAAATTAACATCCATATCCGCAATTGCGAAAATTCAACATCCACATCCTTACTTTCGAAAATTCTATATCCGTATCCGCAAATGAGAAAAATGACATCCGATCCACCACAAATATATATATATATATATATATATATATATATATATATATATATATATATATATATATATAATATATATATATATATATATATTATGTCTAAAATTTCAGCTACAATAGCAAGTAAAGATGAAATCGAAAGTTTCTGAGTCACAAAAAAATTATTCAAATATTTGTTAACGTTACTTCCCACTGTGTCTAAAAAGACACGCGGTAAAATAACACCCTATAAAATTTATTTCACTAATAAAATATTCGTTTTCGCATTTTCATCATACAGTGCAATTACTAAAAAGTAAAAAAAAATAAAAAGTAACTTATTCAAGCATGCAAATACCCCAAAAAACAGTTTCAAGTCAATGCATGTCAACACTCATGCTCATCAAAAATTTTACTACTGAAATTATTGCATGTAGAAACGAAAAACAAAGAAATATGAGGAAAACATTGCCATAAATCGCTAGAAGAATCATTCCTTAGAGTAACCATTCGTACCAAACGCAAAAAAATATTAAAATATATTATTTTTTAAATATTTTATGAGGTCATGTTTAACGTGTCTAAATAGACACAGTGGGCATTAATGGGTTAATCAAAAGATAGATGTAGCAAGACTGAGATGGTTGATGTAGCAAGACTGAGATGGTTGGGACACGTGTGGAGGATGCAAGAGGGGAGAGAGACTAGAGGGAGGTGAGAGTGCAGGCCAAGATTAAGAAGACCGAGAGGGAGACAAATGAGAGATGAATGGAGTCAGTTCGGGATTCACTGAGGCGCATCAGCTGCCTATGATGGAACAGTTGGTGGCAGATGGAATTATTTACGACAGATCTAGATAGAGACGAGTGCTGGCCCCACTGACAGGCCCCTAGAGCCTTACTTGGATCTGATTTATATATATATATATATATATATATATTATATATATATATATATATATATATATATATATATATATATATATATATATATTCTTATAAGTAAAAATTGGTTTCGGTATCGGTATCGGTGAAATTGAAAGTCTTGGTATCGGTTTCGGTGAAAATTTTGGTATCGCTCCATCCCTATATATATATATATATATATATATATATATATATATATATATATATATATATATATATATATATATATATATATATATATATATATATATATATATATATATATGCTACTACCACTCGGAATCAGAGTCCTTTTCAAGGAGGGAGGCATAATTAAAGGATAAAAGAAAAATTAATCCAATCCAGGGTCTAATGTAGATCCCTCAAGTGGGTGCAGACATGATTTAAAGAGAGGTAGGTTAAATACAGCAGGAAAAACAGAAGGTATGGAGTTCCACAGAGCAGAGTTGGATGGAAAGGAGGTACCACAACATGCAAGCCTAGAGTTTGCAATACTATACAAAGTTCATGTGCAAGCAAGGCAACCCTTGTGCTGTGAGGTCGACCTAATGATGGTGGAATGTGAGAGGTCAACTCCTGCGAGCACCTTCCGTTGTAATACCTATAGAAAAAAGGAAGTATTCCAATGTCACGTTGCAGAGAAAGAGGATCAAAGGAGTTTTAAAGTAGGGGACAATTTATTAGTCTTTTAGCCTTAGACTCAACCTTACCCAAAAGAAGGGTGGAACCAAAACCACCCCAAATGTGAGAACAGTACTCCATGCAAGGAAGGATAAGACCCTTTTATAAATGGAATAAGTGTTCAAAAGGAAAAAATTTTCACAATCTAAACAGAACCCCCCATCTTTTTAAAGGCCACCTTAACAACTGTTGTGATATGAAGTTTCCTAGGTAAGTTATTTTTTATGTTCAGACCAATTACATTTATGTTGTTTACAGGTGAGGAGAGCTGTCGAAGGAGAAGGAAAGTTGGGAGGTGTTTTTGAGAGAAAAATGTAAAGATGTTGAGTTGAATTTCACAAGGTTGTGGTGGCCCACCGGGAAATCCCATCCAGATTGGTAAGAATGGAATTGGATAGTTGAAGATGAGAAGCAACTCTAGAAACAAAAGAGGGAGCAGATTTGAAATGAGTAGAAATTAGGGAAATAATGGAAATCTGATGGACAAAGGCCAGAAGCCTACTAATTTCCACCAGAGTTGGGGAAAATAGTGGAAATATGATGGGCATGGCCAGATTCCCACTAATTTCTACCAGAGTTGGGAAATTGGCAAATTAAAGGCTGATATGTTGCAGTACACAGCATTTGAAGATGTGTAAGTCAAGGAAGTTGGGAAAACAGATAAAGGGAGGGTGTTCCATACTTTACCAGTGAAGTACATATAAGATTGAGCATAGCAGTTAAGTCTGGAGTTAGAATCATCTAAGGTTGAATTAAAGGCAAAAGTTAGAGCAAATAGTTCAGCTTTAGTAGAAGGCAAAATGGCAGTTGTGCCATCAGAAGATACTAGAGAAGGGAAAGAGGAAGAAGTAAAGTTAGAGTTGACATTTTTTCAATATGCCAGAAAGGATGTGAGAAAGAGGTGCCAGAAAGAATGCATTTAAGACTGAGATATGAGGCATCGTATGTTAGGTGTAATAGGTAACTTATAACGTAGGTAAGAAGAATCAATTGCTAGCTCTGTGGTCAATACTCTATGCTTTTACAAGTGAGGTAAGTTGAAGCATTCAGAGTTTCAGAGATGGAAGATTGCTGGTTCTCAGATCTAGATTATATTCCTGAAAGACATTATAAGGTAACATGTATGCAAGTTAAAATTGGGTGACAGACAAATAAGGATTGTGGAAGACTGTAATGAAAAATAAGAAAACAACAGCTGCTGAAGTTACTTCTAGGTTAAATACCAGTTATTCAAACTTTGTCAGCACATAAATAGGAAGGAGGGATCTCAAAAGGTTGAATATTCATGGGCGTGCTGCAGTTACTAAACCTAACCTTTTTAAAGGACAGTGATATTAAAAAGTAGGGACAGTGGTGCAGCACTTACAAAGATAATACCACCTACCAATAGAAGACTCCTTTCTTCAGATAAATCAATTTTCATACTGTTTTCAACCTCTGGCCAAGTTTATGTGTGGAGAATACCATCCCATGTCCGACCCGGCCCATGGGGTGGCAGAATTATGCTTAAATTTTAGTGGGCGTGTATGGGCTGGACTGATCTTGCTAACGGGGAGGTTGGACGATGTTTAAAAAGTAAAGTCGAACCTCTCCTTTCAAGGTATATATATATATATATATATATATATATATATATATATATATATATATATATATATATATATATATATATATATATATATATATATATAATATATATATATATATATATATATATATATATATATAACTTATAACTTATATAAATTTTAGAAATTATTTTTAGTTGATATATTTTTGCAACTTCTGACAGATTCTCAACTCATTCTTTGAGATATTCTAACTACTTATTTTTTTAATCTTTTTAATAAATATCGCATCTCACTGGCATTACTCTATTTGAGGAGGGAATCTTTTGATATAGTTTCTACCAAAGATCCTTATAAAGGATTGAACCAGTACATTTCAAGCACGTGAGTTAATCATTCTACAGGTATAATTTCTGACTTTTAGCTTTCAATTCTCCAATTTCGCTTTGCAATTCTTCCATAGAGTAAATAAAGCATAAGTAATAAACTTAGGTTATTTCAGAACTCACTCTTCATTTACTATATATTTGATTGGGGGGATAATTTTTTTGTCACTTTATAAAAACTTTTAACAAAGTGCAGTGTACATTTCTCAATAAGTTCAAGTGTCTCTGCATATATTCCATACTATTTACACACTGGGTATTGGGTAGATGTAGTTTTTTTTTCTTTTTTCTTTTTAACCAATACTGATATTTAAATACTTTTTTTTCAGTACTGATACAATTACAAAAATTGTTGAAATCAGTACTGATTTGTGATTCCATTCATTATTATATATATATATATATATATATATATATATATATATATATATATATATATATATATATATATATATATATATATATATATATATATATATATATATATATATATATTAGTGATGGATCGGATGTCATTTTTCCTAATTTGCGGATGCGGATGCGGATGCGGATGTCAAATTTTGGAGAAGTGCGGATGCGGATGTTGAATTTTCGAAAGTGCGGATGCGGATGCGGATGCGGATTTTGAATTTTAGAAAGTTCGGATGCGGATGCGGATGTTGAATTTTCGAAAATGCGGATGCGGATGCGGATGTTAATTTTGAAGGGTGCGGATTTAATTTTGATGAATATGCGAATGCGTATGCTATCACTATATATATATATATATATATATATATATATATATATATATATATATATATATATATATATATATATATATATATATATATATATATATATATATATATAATATATATAAATATATATATCATTATCACCTATCCCACTTTCGTGGGGTGGTGCCCGCCACAATTCCCTTACAAACATACCTATTCTTACCTTTCAACCCCTTTCACCACCGCCCTCCATCTCTCTCTGGCTCCACAAATCTTCTACCCTCTTCTTAATTCAAATTACTTCCATCAAAATCTCTCTCACTCCATCCATCCATCTCCACTTCGGCCTTCCCTTCCCCCTACCCCTATCCACATCGGATCTAAGTACCTTGCCCACCATTCTGTCCTCATTCATTCTACACGTAAGTCCAAACCATTTTAGCACACCCTCCTCCTCTCTATCAATTACACCCTTCTTCCATTTATGCATCTCCCTTATTCTTTCATTGTGGACTGTTCATAGCAATATTGGTTAAAGAAATTTGAGACGATAGTTAGAGGGTTGATAGGGGTCCCCCTTTTCGGCACAGGCTGAATGAGCGCACGTTTCCAGTAAGAAGGGAAGGTTGAAGTAGAAAGAAATAGACGAAATGGTTTACCAAGGAAGGGTGCAAGCTCTGAAGCATAAGTTTTGAGAACTACAGGAAGGATACCATTAGGACCGTACGCCTTCCTAGTGTTAAGTTTTGAGGGAGCAGAAAAGACGTCTTTAGAATATATATATATAATATATATATATATATATATATATATATATATATATATATATATATATATATATATATATATATATATATATATATATATATATATATATATATATAATAATAATAATAATAATAATAATAATATAATAATAGTGATGGATCGGATGTCGAATTTTGGAGAAATGCGGATGCGAATGTTGAATTTTCGAAAGTGCGGATGCGGATGTTGAATTTTCGAAAGAGTGGATGCGGATGTTAAATTTTCGAAAATGCGGATGCGGATGTTGATTTTGGTATAGATGTTCCGCATATATTAACTTTAAAATGCAATGATTATGTTTGTGAATTAGAATTTATTTTTAGTATGTTTGACATTTTAAAATTTTCAGAGAAACATTTTTTTATTGATACTAAAAGTTTTCTTCCAAAGTGTTTTTGAATATTTTGTAATAAACACAGTTAGATGTACTGTTTTGTTATTGTGTGTTATTTTTTCTTTTCAGATAAAGGCTTGTAACACTGTAAGAATATATGAAAAAATGGGATCTAATTCTGATTTCACTATATCAGCAATGCTAGACAAAATTATGGAGGATGAAGAAAAAAAGTCAAAAAAGAAGCAGAAAGATATTGAAAGTAAGAAAAAGAAAGAGAATCATGGAAATAGCAAAGAACAAATTAATAGTATACCCTCATATTACGGACCACCAATGGTTCGACTCTTTCCTACTTATCCAAATCATAGTGAGACGCATTTAAAACAAGCCCATCCAATGTCTGTAAACATAAATCCACCCCATCCATTGCCATCAAATGGTTCTGTACCTCCCCAATTTAACCCCACCTATTCTCGACCGCCACCTATGCCAGTCCATGATGTGCCTGGTTCAAATGCCAATACAGTTGTCTCAAATAACAGTTATCCTTCGAACACGGTAATACCCCCTTGTGAATTCTTTCCACCTCCTATAAATCATAATCCAGAAATTTATGGTGTTAACCATCATAATTTAATTTCTAATCCACATCAGAATTTTCAGACTTTTTCAGAACAAAACACGAATTTACCTTTTCCGATTGAACCTTCAAATTTATCTAATTTTTCAACCCCTTATAATAATAGAAATTCTGACATAGAAAATGAGAGCTATGATCATAAAGGAAAGAAAGCGAAAACAAATTCCTTATCCCATTTTTCTATAGCAGCTACTTTGCCACCACCTCCATCTCCTCCCAAGTTAGGTACTTATAACAATTCTAAAGGTGTCACACCATCATATAGTGTTCATTCTCCAAAGCGCCCTTACACCCCACCTAATTGTCCAACTCGCGAGTTTACTCCCAAACGTAATTTTAACTCAGAAACTAAAAGCTCCAAAATACCGCGCTCCCCTAAGCATTCAGTTGTTGAAAAACCTACGCATCAATCATCTTATAAAAGAAGAAAATCTTCAGAACCATCTTTTAAACCTTATGAAAGGAAAATATACGATGAGAAAAAACTGTCAAGATATGATAGAAGAGATCGAAGAGAAAATTCCTATGAACGAAAAAGTAAATCAGAGAAAGATGGCAGAGAAAGAAAACATCATACAGAATCCTCTTATAGATATGAAAAATATGGCCATTCAAGAGATCAAAAAAGAAGTAGGTCTCGAGAAGCTGATCACAGATCTGTAAACAAATTTAAGCAAAGACAACCCTTTAATGATCCTATTTCTGAAGAGGAACCACCATTTAATTCCAGTGGCCCTCAACCATCTTTTAATTCATTTAATGAATGTCCGCCATTTAATCCAATGATCCCAAGCCCTTTTAACCCTATTAAGCAGGAAACATCATACCCAGTAGTGGAGGGAATGCCTTTTCCTCCTCCAGGTTTGAATTTTACTCCAGTAAAAAATGACGCTCATTTTAATTCTGATTTAAGACCTTTTGATCCTCCTCCACCTTTAAAAATCTTACCTTTTAGCCCAGCGCAAAGGCCTCCTCCATTTAATCCTATTCAAGAAGAGCCATTAAGTATAATACCAGCACATCCACCTTTCAATGTGAATGAGCTTCCATTCATTCCAATAGAAAGCCAACAGTTTAATGATAATTTAAAAGAATTTAGTAATGAAAATAATCATTCACATCCTAAAATTGATTCTACTCAAAAATCCTCAAAAAGTTCAGGATCTCATAAATATGATAAAAGAAAAAGAAAGCATCACACAGACTTTGAAGGAGGTGCTGAATCCGAAGATGAAGGTGGTAAGAGATTAAAACGTAAGCGCAAAAAGGAAGAAAAAAAGGAATCTAAAATATCGAAAATTTCAAAAGATTATGAACTAGAACCTGGAGAATGTATTTCTGATTCTTTTTCTGATGATGATTCTACTTCTAGTTCTGATGATGACTCGGAGAGTGCAGTTAGTTCATCCACCTCATCTGATACAGAAGATTCCCTTTACAAATTGGATTTTCTAAAGAATAAGAAACTAAAAACCACACGGTTCGATATATCAGATAAAGAAGTTCCTGAGGAAAGTACAGTTGTAAAAAGCATTGAAAAGCCAAAATTCCCAAGATATTTTAAAGATAGAGTAGCTTACTGTGACGACACATCTGCAACAAATATAGATGAGCCGAATGAAGAATTTCCACTTGCAGAAAAATCAGAAACTCCTTTATCAAAAGTAGAAGAGCCTAAAATTCCTGTATCGCCTTCATTAGTGTCTGAATCTCTTAAAGCTACCAAAACCCCATTAATCAAGCGCTTAGGTCTATCTCAGAAGGGAGAAGAGTTTACCAAAGATGAAAACGACTATGATACTTTTACCGATGAAGCTAATTTAATGGTAGACACAGAACAAGAAAATATTGAGGATTGTCAGCCTTCTTCAGTCAAAGAAAATGTAGCCAATGCTTGTGTTAGTGGTGATATTTCTCCTTTTACTTTTGAGCAATATATGCAGAGGTCAAATTCACTTAGTCCTAATAACAGTTTAGATTTTGAAGAATACAGACTATTGGTTAGTACAAAAGAAATTCTCTCTGCTTCTAAATCGATATTTAAGTCCCCAACTTCTCCAAAGTCCACAACCACAAAGAAAAAATATGAAAAACCAATTATAAAAGTGGAAACTGCTTCTAAGCCAACTAATTATAAAGAAATAAAGGAATCTCCTCAAAGAATTGATTTAGACTCCAGAATTCGGTTGATGTTTGGTATGAAAAGTTCCTGCGACAATTCCCCAGAAAAAAAGAATTTCAGAAATGCTGCGTTCAGCTATAAAAGCATGCGTCTACTCTCCCGCCCTCCCTCTCCATTTCGAAATAGGAGCGCTTATCAATTTTGGCACAGAGAAACATATTACTTTAGAAAAAATAACCCAATTCCAGATGTTTTTTCTGACCCAACTCAGAAGAGAAAGTTTGGAACACAATCAAAGGGCTCAAAAGTGAAATTACCAAGGTTTCTAAATTTAAAAGAAGATTACTATCAGTCAAGGGAAATTGAGCCTCGTCAGCCAACAAAAAGGGAAAAAACTGAAAATACCAAAGAAAATAAGGAGACACACATTGTTGATAAATCTTCAATTGATATAGGTGATAATGATCAGTTAAATAATAACCCAATGGGTAGCAATGACGTTAATCAAGAGCAACAGCAGGCTATTAAAAATGAAGATTATAACGAAGAAAAAACATCTTCAAAGCCTAATAAGATTAGCCTGCTTGGCAATATCACTAAAATAAATGTATCTCCTGACATAGAGTTAGAGTTTGTCTCTCAAAATTATGAAGATAGAGTAGAATCGAATAAATTAAATATACTGGACGAAAAATATGATAGAGATTCAGATAATGTAGTAAAAGTCATTCTAAATCGAATTGTTGAAGAATTAAAAAATGAAATTAAAAATAAGCTTACTGAAGAAATAATAGAAGAAACTATTCAGATTGGGGAAGAAGATTCAAGAGAGAGTGAGGATGCGAAGGACATATTTGAAAGGGATGAAAAGGAACACAAAGAAAAAAGTAGAGAAATAGATTTAAAAGAGAACCAAAATAATGATGAATTTTTATGTTTTAAGAAACCGCAGGAAAAATCGTGATAATTTCATATATTTATTAAATGATTATTTTTTGTTCCTTTACAATAAATATATATATATATATATATATATATATATATATATATATATATATATATATATATATATATATATATATATATATATATATATATATATATATATATATATATATATATATATATATATATATATATATATATATATATATATATATATATATATATATATATATATATATATATATATATAAACTAGAAAAGACTTACAACATTTAATGAACTTAAAAAAAGGATGTTTTATCTTTATAGAGATAGTCTTTGTGATTCTATTTAGGTTAGATATTTTAAATGGAGTTCAAATATCTTCGTTACTGAGTATTGTTTTACCAAATTTTAAAATTTTCAAAATTCTATACTGTGTATAGCTATCTGTCAATTTTATGATGTAAATAGAACTACCAGTTTAAAAATTAAATCATTTACAAATGCTAAATGAAAAATGGAGCGTTTTTTGAGTTGTAATTATGTATGTACCAAATAATCTGTATATTTTTCAAAATTATAAAAAGGATGTTAAAAGTTGTATTTATTTTCCAGCTCTTCATTTCGTATTGCTTATCTTTAAAGAAAAATTGTATTTTATTTAATTTTCATTGTTGGGTGGTCAGTTGTTTGAAAAATACTCTCATAAAATCACGAATTAAAAAAAAATTTAATACATTTGAATTTTAATCAGTCTTTTTAATATCGTTTCTTTATAAGCAATTTTGTTGCATCATAAATTAATCCTTAAATTACACGCTCAAGAAAATATTGAATATTTAATATAATTTTTCGTAATTATTTAGGTCTTTTCTTTGTGCTCTTAGGAAACCAGTTGCTGAAAATAACTTTGTAGAAAATTTTTTGCAACCTTTGTGTATTTAAATTTTTGCTTTGCCTTTGTTATTTATATTTTAGCATAGCCACCAAGCATTGTAGCGCTACATTTTTTCTTTTTTTTTTTGGTGACTTTGTGGTATACATAAAGGAGTGTAAGAGGAAAAGCAAAATAATTTAAAAAATACATTTTACTAAATGGCAAAATGAATTTTATATTTACAAATTTTACACAAATTAACACACTACTACTACTACTACATAACTTTTGTCTTCATATTTTTAAAAGAAAAGGTTAAAACACCTTTTGTAACATAATGGGTAACGTAATTTAAACAATTACTTCATCATAATATCGTTACTTCATTTAAAATACTAATATTTTATGGATTTTCTTTTTCAAAAGCTTCATTTTCATAAGATGTTTCAACTGTAGATTTCTCCTCAGAATTTATTTCTGCTGTAGTAATGCCCTCTTGCATGCTACCGTTGGTAATTTTATCCAGTTCTGGATGTTCTTTACTCTCCTTCGTTTCTTTCTGTTCAAGGGTCTGATCGTTATTATTTAAAACTTTAATTTCATTCATGTCATTTAGCTCTGACATATTGGTATCAACATTTTCATTTTTATGATTTAAAGCTTCTTCATTAAAGCTTACCCCGTTTTGTTTAGGAGTATTTGACTCTTCCAATTGGATTTGAGGGGTACCATTTTCCATAATCATAACTTCTTCGCCTATTATACTCAACTTTTTTTTCTCTTTCTTAGAGTAAATCCGTTCGATACTAGGAACTTCAATGCTGAAATTGAGAGCAGTCAAAAGGATTGTTGAAAGCCTTATCTTGTTGTTGTTACGCTCGTCAAAGAGCCAGTTTGAATCCTTGCGAATAACGATGGCCCTTTCTTGCACAGGTCCCCTTCGCTCTTTTGGCTTTGCTTTTTCAAGATCATAATCCTCACTTTTGTCCAGCATCAAAATGAACCTGAAATAATAAAAATAATAATATATATATATATATATATATATATATATATATATATATATATATATATATATATATATATATATATATATATATATATATATATATATATATATATATATATATATATATATATATATATATATATATATATATATATATTATATATTTATTTATTTTTTTTTTTTTTTTTTTTTAATATTTATTTTATTAGTGATGTACCAAGTCCGGGACTGACTCAGACAAATTTAGGAGGGTCCAGCAGTAAGACGTACCTTCAAAATTTTTACTTTATTTATTTATTTTTATTTTTTATGCTAACTATATACTTGAATATTTTTATAAATTTAACGTCCACAAAACCGACAAGAGCAATAATGTGCAACTAATTTCGCTTTTAACAACTTCTTATTCTATTACACACACATATACACACACACACATATATATATATATATATATATATATATATATATATATATATATATATATATATATATATATATATATATATATATATATATATATATATATATATATATATATATATATATATATATATATATATATATATAGGAATTATTAAAACAAATTTACTGTAATATTTCTCGGATGACCAATAAAATTATGTTACAGAATTAGTCTTGTTGAATAGTTTACATGTTTTTATTTGGGGCTTCTCCATGAAAGTAAACACTATAAATAAAGAACAATCGGGTCTAGGTCTAGCTAATTCAATTTCTTCTCGTTTATCATAATTGAGCATGCAATACCAGTCTTGAAACTAGATCTTAATATAAACAACTGACTAAAGACCTTTACCCTAATTGAAATTGTCATCCAAGAAGTTATAATTCTCTATTAATATATTAGATTCGATCTTTAGGTTCCGTAAAGTAGCAAATATACAAAGAAGAAGAGACCTTTGCTGCATCATCTACCTTATAGTGTTGTTTCCATATATCTTTGAATCAAAGTAAAATATATTTGACACTGAACACGGTAATTAAAACACTAGTTATATGTGTATATAAAAAAAAAAAAAATTTATTGTTCTTAATGAGGATAAAGAACTTGTAAAAATAGCAACCTTGATGTGCCTTTTGATTTAATGTGTAAGAACTATATTTCATTGAGTTACACCTTAGAAATAGTACTATAAGATGATAGTTTTATTCGAGATGGAAATTCATTGTATTTTAAGAGCTCAACCCGTGAATCCATCCTTTATTTTAGCATCTATAATTCTCGCATTACAGTTAAGAGTTTGATAAAGATTAGCTTTCTTTAAAAAAAACTTGTTAGTTTCATTGGGCTGTATTACTTTTTTATGTACTAATTAAACTGTAAGCATTACTTAATTGCAATTAAAAGTTAAGAAGTAACAGTAACAATTTGAAACAAAATTGAATCGTCATACACTATTACCAATGTATCCATATAAGCCATTGGATGTAGGAAAACAAATAATAATATTTAGGAAAACAACAATTTTAGATGGTCATACTTTGATTCTTGCATTTGCAGTATATATTGATTCATACACATTTTCTTTTTTTGTTGATATGTTAAAGAAATCCAGTTTTCTACAACAGAGAGCTTCATCGCTCATTGCTGTCAAAATTTAATAGATTTTTGACCACCCTATGGTTCTGTTAAGATGCATTAGAATTCTTCCATCTGATCTACATGTTTTCAATTAAAATTATTTAAAATTAATACTATTAAAATGGACTAGCTTTTCTTATTTACGAAATATTTTAAAAGTAACATAGCCTCTCTGCTTTACCTATAATATATTTAACATTACATTTCAAACTAAGTATTAGTGAAAATATATTAAGAATTATTTGTGAAGCTGTGCATTTGAATCCACATGCATAGATCACACGAATGGGATCAATTTTAAATGACATCTTGTGAAGATTAGACAACTGGTTTTGTTAACCGAAACATTTATACCACAGGTCTATGCTCATTTCACTACTGAATTTAAAGCTTCCAGAATTTTTCAGGTAGAAATATGAAAATTTGGATCAGAAAACCAAAGTGCAGAGTCAGTTGCATGACAAAAAATATTGTAATTGTGGAGATTTTTCCGTAGAAAGATGACATATTATTGTGGAAGAAAATGGACTGAGGATCTACCTTGAGGGACTCCAACTTCTATTTCAAAAGTCTAAGATGTAGTTTGATCTAGTTGTACAGTATGTGTATTTTTTTGTTTTGTTAATTGAAAGGATTAGTAGAAAATTAATTTCAATTCATTTCTAGTTTCTTACATGTTATGTTATTGTTTCATTATTACATTTATTTTTGAACATATTTTTTATTTTTATACATATTACTTAACTTTATATTTTCCTTTGATTGATTATTATTATTATTATTATTATTATTATTATTATTATTATTATGAATCCTGTGCAGGAATTCAAAAAAAAAAAAAAAAATAGTTACTACTACTATGGTATCATATTTATAATATGCATAAAAAGTATCCGATACAATAATTTTTATATTTTTATTACAATAATATTTAAAATAACATTGATTTGGACAAGAAATCGGACACGGCATAAAATTCGGAGTCGAACTCGGCCCACAAATATGGATTCGGCATATACTGATATATATATATATATATATATATATATATATATATATATATTATATATATATATATATATATATATATATATATATATATATATATATATATATATATATATATATATATATATATATATATATATATATATATATATATATATATATATATATATATATATATATATATATATATATATATATATATATATATATATATATATATATATATATATATATATATATATATATATATATATATATATATATATATATATATATATATATATATATATATATATATATATATATATATATATATATATATATATATATATATATATATATATATATATATATATATATATATATATATATATATATATATATATATATATATATATATATATATATATATATATATATATATATATATATATATATATATATATATATATATATATATATATATATATATATTTTTTTTTTTTTTTTTTTTTTTTTTTTTTTTTTTTTTCTTAAGATTTCAAATCTATCCTTAACAGGAAGATTTGAAAACATTTCAGTTCCTTTAATCTTATCTCTGATCTCCAGAATAACTTTCGTAAAAGATACTCTACTGGTGATCTTTCCCTCCTCTCTGACTCTTGGTCCTTCGCACTTCGGCATTCTGATGAATCTTTTCTGTCGCCCTGGACATATCGATAGCCTTTGATAGAGTTTGGCACAAAACTTTAATTTCTAAACTTTGCTCTTCCGGAATCTATCTTTCTGTGATCTTCTCTCTGATTTCCTTTCCGATCATTTTGTAGCATTTGTTGTAGATGACCACGTACCGTTCATTCTTTGAAATTTATTAATAGTGGTGTTTCTTAGGGATCCGCCCTATCCCTAGTACTTTTTCTACTTTTCATTAATGACCGTCTTGCTATTACTTCATCACCTATCCACTTTTATGCTGATGACCACCCTTCATAACTCCTTTCAGTCTTAAAGACTCCTTTCTCAGCAGCAGTTTATTGACGCAAAGACGTCTGATCTTTCTCGTATTTCAAATTGGGACCGAGAAAACATTGTCATTTTCACTGGCTCAAAAACTCAGTTCCTACACATCTGTACTCGACATAAACCTTACACAGAATTATAACGTCTTCGAAAACACACAACAGAACCCTTCGGTCTCTCCTTTTCTCGTGGCCTTTCTTGGAAGAATCACATTACTTCTCTTTCTAAGCATACTTCTATGAGGTTGGGTGTTCTGAGAAGCCTTCGTAACATCTTCATGCCAACCCAGTTGTTTTCTCTTTATAGTAGTGATGCTCGCCTCTGTATGGGGTACTCCTCACACAACTGGGATGGTTTCACTCATACAGATCTCATGGAAAAGGTGGAGTTTAGGGCTTTTCGTCTTATTAACTCTTTTGCTCACACTAATTCTTTCTATATATTTTTGCGTCACTCTTTCTACAATATCGCTATTACATTGGACACTGTTTTTCTTAACTCTCACATCGCGAAAGGTTCATAAGAAATGTTTTTCTATTTACTCGCATCTTTTCTTGGTCTAATTATCTCATTATTATAAGTAGTGATGTTCCTCAGAGATCTGTCCTTTCTCCAACTCTTTTTATACTTTTCATTAATTACCTTTTTATTACTTCATCACCTATCAACTCCTATGTTGATGACTCCACTTTTCAGAGAAAACATGGTCGTTTTCAAAGCCTCAAAAACTCAATTCTCCATCTTTCTACAAGACATAACCTTTCCCACAACTATGACATCTTTTTCGAAAACACACAACTCAAGCCTTCATCTGTTCTTAATATTCTCAGTGTATCTTTTTCTCGTAATCTTTCTTGGAAAGATCACATTACTTTTCTTTCTAAACAATCTTCTAAGAAGTTGAGTGCTCTGAGGCGACTTCGTAATTTCTTCACGCCACTCCAGTTGCTTACTCTCTATAGAGGTGTTGTTCGCCCCTGTATAGAGTATGCTTCACAAATGTAGGGTGATTTCACTCATACAGCTCTCCTTGAGAAGGTTAAGTCTTTGGGCTTTTCGTCTTATCAATTCTCCTGCTATTACTAACTCTCTCCAATGTCTTTCTGCTCATCGAATTGTTGCGTCACTCTCTCTAAATTATCGCTATTACAACGGACATTGCTCTTCTGAACTCTCACGTCGAATACCTCCTCCATTAAGAAGGGCTCGTGCGACACAACTTTCTACAAAGTCTCACCATATCTCTGTCCAACTCTCAGACCCCAAACTTAACCGCCATGCTGAGTCTTACATGTACTCTATAGGTAAAGTCTGAAACACACTTTCTTTTTCTGCTTTTTCAACTTCCTTTGACATGCACACTCTTAATCACAGTGTATCGGGACATATCGGCCATTAACGACAAGAATTCCGGCATTTTCCCAACTTTGGTGGATATTGATAGGCCTCTGATCTTTACCCACCAGAGGATATATATATATATATATATATATATATATATATATATATATATATATATATATATATATATATATATATATATATATATATATATATATATATATATATATATATATATATATATATATATAGTTCCTCAAATGGTAGAGTGATTAAACTCATGTGCGTTGAGGGCGCCGGTTCGATCCCACTTGGGGATCCAAGGTATATACTACCTAGAAAAGTTCCTCACCTCGAATAGGGCACTGCCCGGAAGATGTGAACTTATTATATATATATATATATATATATATATATATATATATATATATATATATATATATATATATATATATATATATATATATATATATATATATATATATATATATATATATATATATATATATATATATATATATATATATAGTTTTGAAGTTGCTATATGGGGATTCGAACCCTGACTACTTGGATGGTAAGACAGTGTGTTACCTTCGCGCCAAGACAGTTCAAAAAATAAATTGCAAGAAGAAAGTTCATATTTAACTGCCATGCAATCTTAACTCAAAGGACCTACCCGCCTTCACTCAGGGAAACAAGTCATTATTCTGACCTCACTTGCAGACTCTAATATAAATAGGTATTAAAACAATAAGGCTAATGCAATTAAAATATGCAAATTTTAATACCTATTTATATACTAGTCTGCGAGTAAGGGAGATAGAATAGTGACCCATTTCCACGTGTCAGAGTGCAGCCTGGGAAGTCCTTTAAATTAAATCTGCATGACAGTTTGGCGTAGATAACACACTATCTTATCATCGCAATGGTCAGGGTTCGAATCCCCATACAACAGACTTTTAAAGATTGTATATTTTAACTTCACGCGCCATGTGGTATATATATATATATATATATATATATATATATATATATATATATATATATATATATATATATATATATATATATATATATATATATATATATATATATATATATATATATATATATATATATATATATATATATATATATATAATAATAATACAATATAAATAATTTTTTTGTACACATCAACACCGCTCACGGGCAAAGCCCTATTCATGGAGGGGATATTAAGGCAGCAAAGCAAAGAATACTAAATAAAAATCTAGAAGTACCACCTAACGTAAATTCTTAGGTGATTACAGACGTGTGCTTTAAAGTAATTGAGATCCAATTCGGCAGGAAACTCAGAAGATGGGAGAGAGTTCCACAGAACAGAGGTGGCTGGAAAGGAGGAGACACCACAGCGGACAAGCCTGGAGTTGTCTTTGTCCACACAAAATTTATGTGCAGACAATTTACCCCTTGTGCTACGAGAACGCCGTAAAGGTGGAGGAATTCTAGTGGACAGCTCCCTCGAGCATTTGCCGCTGTAGTACCTATAGAAAAGAGACAAGGCACCAACGTCACGTCGCAAAGATAAAGGGTCAAGTGAATCAGAAAGACCGAAACAATTTATAAGTCTTTTAGCCTTTTATTCGACCCTATCCAAAAGACGGGTGAAACCTGAGCTATCTCAGATATGAGAGCAGATATAAGGGCGGATGAGACCCTTGTATAATTAGAGTAACTTCGAAGAAGGAAAAAATTCTCGAAGTCTAAACAGAACTCCCAGCTTCTTTGAGGCCGCCCTAGCAACCATTGTGATGCTAGGTTTCCAAGGCATTTTCTTTATGTGAAGGCCAAGGATGTTTATATTGTCAATAAGAGAGATGGGAGAACCATCGAAAGAAATAAAAAAGTTAGGATTTGTTCTTTGAGTGGGAGATTTCAAGAGGTTGAGTTTTTAAAGAGTGGAATTTCACAAGGTTGAGACTACCCCACTGGGAAATTCTATCCAGATCTGCAAGAGTGGAATCGGATAGATGAAGACGAGAGGCAGCTCTAGATGAAAAAGATGGAGCAGATTTGAAATGAATAGAAAAATGAAGGATCGAGTCATAGGCATATGAATGGATAGGGTTAGATGAGCAGCTGAGAAGATCATTATTGAAAAGTAGAAATAGAGTAGGAGAAAAGACAGAAATCCGAGGAACACCACAATTGACAGGAAATGATGAGAAAGTCTCTCCATCAACAACAGCCGAAATGGAATGATTAGAAAGAAAGCTAGACATAAGTAAGCAAAGAGAAGGAGGAAACCCAAAGTAGGGAAGCTTGGAAGCAGTGACGCACGCCATACCCGGTTAAAGGCCTCATATATGTCCAGTGCCACCACACAAGTCTCTCTATGGTCCCTAAGACAGAAGATCACAAATCTATCACCAGTAGACCCCGAACGTCGAAAGCCATACTGATGATCAGAAAGAAGGGAATGAGATTCCAGATGATCCAAGAAGTGAGAGTTGAGAAGAGTTGCAAAGATCTTGAACAAAATACAAGTGAGAACTTTAAGGCGATAGTTAGAAGAATCAGAAAGGTTACCTTTCTTCGGAATAGTCTGAACCACTGCGCGCTTCCAACACTGAGGGAAAGTACTATTATTGAGGCATAGAGAGAAAATTTGAACGAGGGACGAAGCCAGCTTAGAAGCACACTCCTCTAAAACTCCGAGAGGAATGCCATCCGGGCCGCTTCTCTTTCTAACTTTCATAGATTTCAGAAGCCCATGCACCAAATCAAATGTAATTACAGGTAAAGGCATGGGACATCTGAGAGGAGAAAAAATAGGAGGAGGATTGCCGGAGTCGACCAAGGTTGAATTAGAGGAGAACAGGAGGCCGAAGAGATTATCTTTTTCAGTTGGAGTGTTAGCAACAGAACCATCAGAGCGAATAAGAGGAAGAAAGGAAGATTTACAGAGGCTGTTAGAGATGTTTTTGGCAAGAGGCCAGAAAGATTTATCAGTAGGAGAATTTAGGAGCTCAGCACCCTTTCGTTTTGGGAAAGTCTGCTTTTCTCATCGAAGAATATCCTTGCAACGATCCCGAGTTGAGTGAAAATTAGCGAGAGTGATATGAGAAGAAGAGTTTTTCCATTTTCAATACACGATGTTTCTAGTCTGAATGGCACGAGAGCAGGTTCGATCAAAAAAGAATTTTGAGAAGTTAAAGATTTAGATGAAGAAGGAATGAACCTGTTCATCCCATCAACAATTACATCTCCCACATTATCAGCAGAGACTGACGCGTCTTTAGAAACAAAACAGTCCCTCCAGAAATAGATAGGTACTCAAAAAAGGTACTAAAAACCTGTTCTATTAGGAGAACAGTAGCAGAAGCACAAGATAATTGAAGTGGTAGGAAGAAAGATTTTAAGCCGCAGAACATCGAAGTTAGGAGATTCAAGATTAAGACGTGTTACTGTAGTGTTAGTGTTTACGTAAGCACAAACTCCACCCTTAGAACAGAAATTATGAAATAAGTTATAGTTAGGTATATTAAATAAGTTAGAGGAGTAATTCTTATATATCTGGGGCTCAGACAAGAGCAAAAGGTTAGGATGAGTCTTAGAAAGGTGGTTTTTCACTGAGGCTAAATTAGAACATAATCCAAGGACATTGGTAAAGTCTATAGAGAACCCACCCCTGCGCACACCCGCCATTCTACACACATAATCACGATTATAACAAACAGACAGCGAACAATCAAATAAACAGACAGACAAGCAAACAGCCAAAAACGAACAGCCAAACAAGCAAACAGCCAAACAAACGAACAGGCAAACGGACAAACAAACAAGCAAAATAAAATAAAATTGAAATATATAATATATATATATATATATATATATATATATATATATATATATATATATATATATATATATATATATATATATATATATATATATATATATATATATATGTATATATATATATGCATCTGCATCTGCATCTGTGGATCATGCAGTTTCAAGATCCGCATCGCAATTATTAAATGCAGATGTATAAAATTTTTAAAGTTATTAATTTATTGTCTAATGTTTGGTTAATTTTTTGGATAGCATGATAAGGAAGATAATTATTTTTCTATATATATATATATATATATATATATATATATATATATATATATATATATATATATATATATATATATATATATATATATATATAATATATATATATATAAGCTTAAATACTTTATATCAGATAAATGAGTCTGAGAGTTTTGAATGTCCTTTGATATTGAACCTTGTTATGCTCGAGTTCCAATCGTCCTTGGCCTAGTGGATAGCACATAAGACTACTATCTGAAAGGTCGCTGGTTCGAGTCCAATATAGATATATATATATATATATATAATATATAGATATATATATATACATACACCTTAGACGATTCCGGAGCTGTTCCTCCTCCTTCAACCCCCTCTAACTCATTTATGTCTAAAATTGTAAAGACGCCACTTCTGCTCTCTCTGAGCTTAACACTAAGAACTTACTGATGGTATCTCTCCTGTGGTTCTCAAAACTTGTGCTTCGAGCTTGCATGCCTTTCTACTTCAACCTTCCCTTCTTGCTGGAAACGTGCTCTCATTCAGCCTGTGCCGAAGAAGGGGGACCCCTCTCAGCCCTCTAACTATCGTCCTATTTCTTTAACCTCCGTTCTTTCTAAAGTTTTCGAATCTATCCTTAACAGGAAGATTTAGAAACCTCATAATTCTTCTAATCTTATCTCTGATCGCCAGTATGGCTTTCGTAAGAAACGCTCTACTGGTGATCTTCTTTCCTTTGTCTCTGACTCTTGGTCCTCCGCTCTTCGGCATTTCGGTGAATCTTTTGCTGTGGCGCTGGACATATCGAAAGCTTTCGATAGAGTCTGGCACAAAGCTTCGATTTCCAAACTTCCCTCTTTCGGAATCTATCCTTCTCTCTTGACCTTCTCTCTGATTTCCTTTCTGGTCGTTCTATAGCAGCTGTTGTAGACGGCCACCGTTCATCCTATAAATCTATTAATAGTGGTGTTCCTCAAGGATGTCCTATCCCCAACACTTTTTCTGCTTTTCATTAAATGACCTTCTTTCTACTTTATCTCCTATCCACTTGCTGATGACTCCACCCTTTATTTTGACATTACTCCTTTCATTTTGAAAGACGCCTTTCCCAGCAACAGTTAATAGAGGCAAGGAGGGTGGCCTTGGAGCAACTAACCTCTGATCTATCTCTCATTTCAAATTGGGGTAAAGAAAACATGGTCGTTTTCAATGCACAAAAACTCAATTCCTCCATCTCTCTACTCGACACACTTCCACACAACTACGATATCTTCTTCGAAAACACGCAACTCAAACCTTTTTCATCTCTCCTTAATATTCTAGGTGTTCTTTTTCTCGTGATCTTTCTTGATCACATTTACCTCTCTTTCAAAACAAGCTTCTAAGAGGTTGGGTGTTCTGAGGCGCCTTCAGTATTTCTTCACACCACCCCACCTGCTTGCTCTGCTCTTTATATTCGCCCCTGTATGGTAGTCAGCTCTCCACTCATACAGCTGGAGTCTAGATCTTTTCGATCTTTACTATCTTCTAATCTCCTGTCGCGCTCCTACTTCGTCGTCGACTTAAGCGCATCTCAACTTACTGTCCAACTCTGGAAAGGCGTGGACTTTTGTATCAGGTCGGCCTTTAAGACCATTTCCGACTTTCCCACTAAGAACATGAGTAGGCCTCCTTTATATATATATATATATATATATATATATATATATATATATATATATATATATATATATATATATATATATATATATATATATATATATATATATATATATATATATATATAAGTGAAAATTTGCGAGAGAGTTTATAGCATCGTTTTTTTATCCAAAATGACATAATTAATAAAAATTTTATCTTGCATTTCTAATTAGTAATTTTACACTACAAATAAGAGTGATATTTTGTCTATACAAAATATTTCCTTTAAAAACATTTGCTCTTTCCTATAACTTATCTTATCTTAACATTCCCTGGCTCTCACCTCACAGAGATTAAGGCAGGAAAGAGGGTATTAATTTCTGATAACCTATAAGGCTTATAGTGGACACAAGGTAATCTAACTTTGCATATGCAATCTGGTCTATCATTTTCTTTTCCTAATTTGTGGAACACCGACAAAACGTTTTCGGTGAAATAAAAATTCTTATGCAATCGAATTCAGCTAGGAGTCCTTGTTTATTCTACAACTTTTCATTTTTTTTCTTTGTATTGACCAATTGAGCTGTTATATTTAACAATTTAATGTAGCAACATCACCAATATACTCAGAAGCTTCTACAGGATTCACAGCTGAGTATTTGTTAAGCTTGTAAGCGGAAATAGAATACCCTAGAGCAGGGGTAGGTAACTTTTTCGGAGAGTGTGTGCCAAAATAGGCAGAATCTCTGATAAAATTTTTCCACATTCCAACCAAAAAATTTTCAGAACATATTTGATATATTTTAAGTATTTGAAGAACTTATATATATATATGTATGACTAAAACAATAAAAGTTTATTGCAGATAACCCACTACAAATTTTAAATGTTTCACAAAAAACGAAAACATTTATTTAATTTGAAAATTACATTTAATCAAACCTGAATCTTTGCCACCTTAAAAAAAATCAATTTTTTTTGACGTGTCAGGAAAAAATTGTCGGCATGCTACGTTTGGCACGCGTGCCTTTGGTTACCCACCTCTGTCCTAGATCAATTGGTCACGGCGCCTGTACGCCACTCGTCTTTCCGTAGCCATTCGTGCAACCGATTTTCCACCTGAGCCATGCTGGTCCATCCACAGGTCATTTTTTACTTTTCCTTCCACTAAAATACATATGCTTAATAAACTTATTTATTTATTTATATTTATACAGATATTTGTTACAAATAAACAAATGTTTTTATTTATTATACTTATTTATTTCTATCTTTAATGGAGTATTTTTTAAAATTTGTTTTCAATATTTGTTATTTTTTTCAATCAATAGTTTTGTCAGCACCTATGGCTGGAATACTGAACATGATTTTCTATTGATCATTTTATATACCAAATTTATTTATTTATTTTATTACTGTTTCCTGTCAGGTTCTTGTTGTTGTTGTTTTGTTTCTACGAACACTTCCTCTTGCATTTATTTGTTAATAAAGAAGATTACCTGGCTTAGTCATTTACTACCCTAAAGTGTGGCTGGACATCACCGCACACATTGAGTCATTTAAACACAGAAGTCCTTGTTAACACTAAACTCTTATTAATATGTAAATTGTAAATAAATATGACAATGTTGTTCGAGAACTCCCTAAATCTCTTCTATGTATTTGGAATGCAAATTTTATATTTGGCA
>SEYY01020611.1:67500-70000 GCA_009176605.1 Armadillidium nasatum | reverse complement strand
AAACACGGCCAAACTATTCCGTACCATTAAAAAATCTACATTTCTCACACAGAACTATTCCATATTATGAAATCATCTACAATGCAAAATTTTTATGCTTTTGCTTTTCGAAAATCAATCACAAACCCACAAACCCCAGAAATAGAAAATTTATGAAGCTCTTAAAAAATTAAAAGTTGACCAAGAAGAATGCTCATTTGCTCCCTTAGGAATATCCAACATAATCAAAAATATCAAAAAATCACAAGTTGAAGGCCCAAACCACATATTTAGCATGCATTTTGAACATCTGGGACTTAATGTAATCATAGCCCTAACACAAATATTTATCTCGCATGGTAAAATAGCATTTTACAATTTTTCTGGAAACACGTCCACATAATATTAGTTCTAAATAAAAAAAAATGTGCAAAACTCCCGCTTCCTATAGAAATATTTTTATCCTCTCCAAAATCTCCAAATTAATTGAAAAACAAATCCTCAGAGTCTCCTTACATATCCCTTTGTTAGGCTCACAACATGACTTCCAAAATATGTGATCTACTATCACACTTCTTATCTGACTAAATATATCCTTACAGTCCTTAACCAAAATCCTACTCCGTTCTCATACTCCTTGTACCTACAGACATCAATAAGGCATTTGAAGAGTACTCCCAACATCTCTTAATATATAAAATTCTAAAAATAAAATCTTTGCATCCAAGGCAAAAAAGAAAATGATAAATTTTCTCTCTGTCCACATAGTTAGAATCATTCAGGTCACCATTCATGTATAACATATAAACTATATAATGGAGTTCCCCAGAATGCTATTCTCTCATCTATTCTTTATAATTTTTCCATGCAGGGCCTACATATTCTACTTCCATTCATAGAAATCGACAGCTAAGTTCAAAGTTCATCCATGCATAACTCATTCCATGATTTACAATAGTACAAAAGCCATGAACAATGACTAACTATAAACAAAAAGATACCTCACCACAAAAACAAAAAAACAAAAACGAAAAAAAACTGTTAACACTGCTCACCTCAGACAGAAGAGAATTAATCACTCGCATAACAATCTGCCTAGCAAGCAATAGATTTATCCTATATAAAAAAGCCCCATTTTCAGATTCACATTTGACGCCCAGATTCTCTATAACATATCACTTCAAAAGTCACACATTAACTGAATTCATTGAAATTCCTGACTCGCACAGATTTCTAAGAGCAGAAATAATAAATTGTTTACAGACAATATTTCTACTCCCTATTAAACAGCGAATCACCCCCATAATCCAGCTAATAAAATAGAAATCTCATAAAATAAAACCTTAAGAATAAAAATGGGTTACCTTCTCACTACACACATATTCATCACCTAACCGAATCAAAAATATTCCGTATAAAAGATCGCTTAAATATGAATTGTTGTCAACTATACAGTAAATCTCTTTTCATTAACCACTCATTACACTAATAGCTCCAACAGCCCCAACACCAAAAACAAACAAAACCCGCACCATACTACTAAGACATTTGTGACTCTTTCTCCCACCTCTAAACATCCCCATTATTAAATATATCCGCACACAGATAAACCAAAGAGTAATCTCCTCAAACTCAAAGAATACCATATTTCAAACACGCCCACCAAAAATTTCACCTTCAAGGCAATCTTTGGACTGCAAAACTCTCACAACATTATTCCGACTATGCTCTGGACACCACCCTTGCCTTCAAGAATTCAGGTTGAAAATAAATAAAGCCCCCTCCCCACCACTGCCAAAGATGTTTTCTCAATACACCAAAAGTGATCATCTAATCTATTATTTTTTTCCTGGAGAATCTATGGACTGATCCTACTCAGCTGTCAAAAGTTTGGGACAGTTTGCTTCTCCTAGGTAGGGGCGGGAGGTGGCAAAGTATGGTATATATATATATATATATATATATATATATATATATATATATATATATATATATATATATATATATATATATATATATATATACATTCGTGGTGTCACCTTATCTCTTTCAACTTTTTATACTATCTTGTCAGTTCTGAAGAGGGCTTAAGGTTAACAAGCCGTAACGTAAACTGTGCTTTCTAAATCTATTATCTTGAAAAGTTTATCTTTTTAATAAAGTGGTTTTTAAAAATTGTATATATATATATATATATATATATATATATATATATATATATATATATATATATATATATATATATATATATATATATATATATATATATATATATATATATATATATATATATATATATATATATATATATACTACTTACACAAAAATCAGAGCCATAACAATATTGCATGTTGATCCGAAGAAATATTGAGCTCCAGGATATGTGTCGAACGTTGCTTTAGTAATGGCAGAGTACAACGATGTGCTTATGATTGGTACAATACCTTCCACAGTTCCTGTGACGGCAGAGACCTGACCTACAAGAAAATTATTATAAATTAAATATTTTATTTTTTACTTT
>SEYY01020611.1:50000-57500 GCA_009176605.1 Armadillidium nasatum | reverse complement strand
ATATATATATATATATATATATATATATATATATATATATATATATATATATATATATATATATATATATATATATATATATATATATATATATATATATATATATATATATATATATATATATATATATATATATATATATATATATATATATATAAATATAATATATAATATATAATATATATATATATATATATATAATATATATATATATATATATATATATATATATATATATATATATATATATATATATATATATATATATATATATATATATATATATATATATATATATATATATAATATATATATATATATATATATATATATATATATATATATATATATTTAATTTATAAATTTAAACCATAGTGAGATAAATTGAGTTTTTAAGACCTAATAGTTACAAAAGAAGAAGAAGAAAAAGTCAAATCACAAAAAGAAAAATGGCTAGCTTTGGGCATATAGCTGAATGAGGACTACAACGTGTAACTTAAGTTTATAAGTGAAAACTTAATTTATATCATGGCAGCTATTAACATTAATTAATAAAATAGCCCAAAACCAGTGGCTTATTTATTTACAAAGGACCGGTCCTAAGAAGCTTCAGAAATTATTAACTATAAATAAGGTGAGGAATTTTCTGTATTCTTTGTGAACCCTAGGTCCTAACTTTTTTATTATCTCACTGTATTTAAATGTAAATTAATTAATTATTATTACTTATTTTATACGATATTCCGGTCTTCTTGATTATTTTACTTTCATAATATAGTGGACAATTTCCTCTATAAGTAATCTTAATCAAAATCTTAATAAACTTAACTTAGGCCCATGCTAGAGTTGAGTTGACGGGGATAGCAAAATATTCATTCACAATAATATTTTTTCGTAAGCATTCTTCATCTGGCAGTTCTGCGAGAGTGGTTACAAACGAGTGTTCAGCTATGAAACCTGCTCCGTGACGTCAGACATGTCTCCATTTCCGATTGTACCGTTCGAAGAAGACTGCACGAAGGTCGAAAGACTGCTAGACGTCTGCCACCGATTCACTTCTCACTATAGTGATTCGGGTTGTCTGATTGCAATTTAATTTGTACAGGTCTCTGGAAATTGAACGAAGGAGCAATAAAGAAATATACTATTCTCTAGTGTTTCTGCTGGTTCTACACGTACTAGATGGACGTCAGTGAGTGTGGAAATTTCCAATATAGACTTTGTTCCTTGAAACATTTCTCCAAGGGTAACTGTCGAAGGTAGCTCTGTGATGGCGTGTGCTGGCGTAAGCTTTAGAGCCCGCACGGAGTTGTATATACTAGAGAGGATGATTTTAGCAGTAGAAAAGTATGTGGACGACGTTCTATAGAAATATGTAGAGATCGTCTACCTTTACCTCTAAGAGCTATTACCGTTTTCTGCCCGAACATGCGAAAAGCTCGAACTTGAATCCTTTAACACATGTTTAGGATATGCTTAAGAAGTTTGTTAGAGTCGGCGCATATGCTCTGTCGATAATCAGGAAGTTGGCTTAAGCATTGACGGAGGAGTGGGACAATATCTCCCAAAAACGCCATCACCAGTATCATTCATCAACGTCTTAATGATTGGAGGAAGTACAGAGATTAGGAGGAGGCACTACTCACTATTAATTAGAGGTTTTATTACTTTTTGTTTTGTTATTTCTTGCAGTTTGTTAACTTTATATTACACCGTGAGTTATTCCTTTTAAATGAGTTTTCTTCATCACCCCTTTATAATGCATTCATAATACATTCAAGACACCTTTGGTAGGTAAATAATTTTCTACAATACGTAACAACAGAACGTTACACTCAATATATGTGGTTTAATTTTGTCATAAATGCAAATGCTGTGTATATTGTATATTTTGTATATATATATATATTATATATATATATATATATATATATATATATATATATATATATATATATATATATATATATATATATATATATATTTACGCACTGCACTTTATCCGCATGATGCAGGGTAGTGTCGAATTGCAGAGATTTGCATTCCTGCAATCGTACATGGGAAGAAATCCTAGTTGAGGATTTCAACTAGGATTTCTTCCCATGTACGATTGCAGGAATGCAAATCTCTGCAATCGACACTACCCTGCATCATGCGGGATAAGTGCAGTGCATAATATATATATATATATATATATATATATATATATATATATATATATATATATATATATATATATATATATATATATATATATATATATATATATTATATATATATATATATATATATATAATGAAAATTACCCATATGAACATAAAAATAGCTCATCATATATTGACTTTTAATTTTGGTCGCATTAATTATTATTATTATTATTATTATTATTATTATTATTATTATTATTATTATTATTATTATTATTATTATTATTATTTTTATTATTTATTCGCTTTTTTGCAGTTAGGATTGTCTAAATTCTCACACAAAATTGTTTCATCGAAAAAGATTATGAAGAGGTCACAAATGAGGTCAAAAGGTTAATAAAGAACCTCAAAGTTGAGGAAACGGAAAGACTTCAACATGTCAAGTCAAGCAAAGCCAAGACGGAAGTCTTTGAACTTTTTCTTTCATATTTATCAAGTTCATTCCTAAAATGAACGAGGAATCTCTCTCTCTCTCTCTCTCTCTCTCTCTCTCTCTCTCTCTCTCTCTCTCTCTCTCTCTCTCTCTCTCTCTCTCTCTCTCTCTCTCTCTCTCTCTCTCTCTCTCTCTCTCTCTCTCTCTCTCTCTCTCTCTCTCTCTCTCTCTCTCTCTCATTTTGATATATATATTATATATATATATATATATATATATATATATATATATATATATATATATATATATATATATATATATATATATATATATATATATATATATATATATATATATATATATATATATATATATAGTATAGCTCAGACAGTGACAGTGCCCATGCCCGTGCTAGTGTCAGCGCTAACTGTCACTTAGAGGAAATTGATCACACTATTTCCTGACAATATTTTTGCGGAAAATTTGAGGGAAAACGAAAGAAAATGGCTTCTCTCAGGCTCTTTGCTGGACCTTTTCGTGGTTTTCTATCTCCACTTGTGGTTATTCTTGCAGTTTTTCAGAGGTATTTGTGGTTTTTACTTCCGGATCCACGCTCTTTCAAGAGCTATTTCTAACATTTTCTAACTTTTTCCTGAATTATCTAGCAACAGCACCTACCACCCTTGGTTAATCTATTCCCACTCTAGACATAGAGAGTGCCAGTGTCAGCGACACTATTGCATATATATATATATATATATATATATATATATATATATATATATATATATATATATATATATATATATATATATATATATATATATATATATATATATATATATATATATATATATATATATGCAATAGGGTCGGAGGGTAAGACCCTATTGCAATGACACTTGGTAACATTGCAGTATTGCAAGGCACCCTCGCTGATGACGTCACAACCTTATGCGCATGCATACACACACCAACTCCGGTGACGTTGCGGCACTGGATTATCTGAATAGTATATCTAGCGCTATCACAGATGGACCGGTTTTTAAACCGGATAACCGGTTTGCAATTTGCAATTGCAAACTTAACCTCAGCTTCTTTCCTGAGGGTATTTTGGGGGGTTTTGACCCCTCCTTGGGGGTTTTTTGACCCCTCTTTGCGTTTTTCACCAAATTTCTACCTTTATGCCACGATTTTGGGGCTAGCCCTTGACATCAGCCCGGATTTATCCGGATTTCGCGGGACCAGCCCGGATTTCGCGCGGATTCTGCCCGGATTTATCCGAATTTCAATCAGAATTTATTTGTATTCGGGTATTTTAAACGGACAATTGGTTTTTATATCAATTTCATCCGGGTTTTAAACCGGATGGCCGATTTCACAATTTTTCATGATCGATATATCGAATGAAATATCGAGTGATTAATCGGACAATATACTGTTCAATTAATCGAAGCTACTATGTCACATGAGTGACGTGTCACAAGAGCACATATCCAAATTTTTTCAAAGTTATAAAATTCAATTTTATATAAGTAAATTCAAGTCTCGAACTCTTGACTTTTTGATACCTGAGCAGGTACTTTTACACTCGACCAGTATTTTACCTCTGAGCTAAAGGCATTAACGCAAAGGGAAGGAATGATTTCTCTTTTACAATAATAATTATCCTCGAATATGGTTATTATATACAATGAAAGAAAACGAGACAATTTTGGTAAAACATTAAAATAAAAAAAAACATTTAAAAAAAAAAAATTAAAAATTAAATATTTATTTTAGAAGTTATAAGAAAAATTAATGATTTTTAAAAGAAAAAAAAACACTATCAATAAGGATAATAAAGAGATTGTTTAATTACACAGGTTTATTTAAAACATTTTATTTTAATACACAATATATATTAGTATATATATATATATATATATATATATATATATATATATATATATTATATATATATATATATATATATATATATATATATATATATATATATATATATATATAATAATATATAATAATATATTATAAAATAATATATAATATATATATATATATATATATATATATATATATATATACTACAAAATTTGTATTAAAATAAAATGTTTTAAATAAACCTGTGTAATTAAACAATCTCTTTATTATCCTTATTGATAGTGTTTTTTTTTCTTTTAAAATCATTAATTTTTCTTATAATTCTAAAATAAATATTTAATTTTTAATTTTTTTTTTTAAATGTTTTTTTTATTTTATTTATTGTTTACCAAAATTGTCTCGTTTTCTTTCATTGTATATAATAACCATATTCGAGATAATTATTATTGTAAAAGAGAAATCATTCCTTCCCTTTGCGTTAATAGCCTTTAGCTCAGAGGTAAAATACTGGTCGAGCGTACCTGCTCAGATATCAAAAAAGTCAAGAGTTCGAGACTCGAATTTACTTATATAAAATTGAATTTTTTTATAAATGTATGACTTAGAAAAAATTTGGATATATGCTCTGTGATGACGTCACTCATGTGACAAATCAGCTTCGATTAATCGATCGGTATATTGTCCGATTAATCGGTCGATATTTCGTTCGATATATCGAACATGAAAAATTGTGAAATCGGCCATCCGGTTGAAAAACCGGATGAATGGCAAAAACCGGATGAAATTGCTATAAAAACCGATTGTCCGTTTAAAATACCCGAATACAGATAAATTCTGACTGAAATCCGGATAAATCCGAGCAGAATCCGAGCGAAATCCGGGCTGGGTCCTCGCGAAATCCGGATAAATCCGGGCGAAATCCGGGCTGATGTCAAGGGCTAGCCCCAAAATCGTGGCATAAAGGTAGAAATTTGGTGAAAAAACGCAAAGAGGGGTCAAAAAACCCAAAAGAGGGGTCAAAAACCCCAAGAGGGGTCAGAGGGGTCAAAAAACCCCAAGGAGGGGTCAAACCCCCCAAAATACCCTCAGAAAGGTGTCTGAAATTGCAAACCGGTTATCCGGTTTAAAAACCGGTCCATCTGTGATAGCGCTAGATATACTACTTATCTGGACACTATGACATTACCCGTCCGCCATCTTGATTTTTGACTATATGGCTTTTCTGCCACCTTGAATTTGACTACGTTGTTTCCGTCATATTGATCACTTGATTTCTGCCATTTTGTATTTGATCACGTGGTTTTGAAGTTTTCCCGTCTTTTCTTCACTCCATTTTAACCCCATCTACCGAGTGAAAATCAAATTTTTAAATCTATCGAGCCCGGTATTCGATATTCGAACGCAGGTCCTCATAAATGGAAATCCATGACGTTACCAACGAAGCACACAGGGTTATTCTTTTGAAAACGAAATTTGTTCAATTTACGTGGGACTCTTCCCTTCTTTTAGCATTTTTTTTTCCTTTGTGACTTGGAATAATTTATCACTTTATTGATTATATAATTACGCTTACGTCATATATTATATTGTACGATTTTTTTACGTGATATTTTATATTTTAAATATTTTTTTTTTTTTTTTTTTTTTTTTTTTTTTTTTTTTTTTTTTTTTTTTTTTTTTTTTTTTTTTTTTTTTTTTTATTATTTATAATATATAATATATAATATATATATATATATATATATATATATAATAATATATATATATAATAAATATTTATAAATTCATTCTACTCTCTGTTAAAATCCTGTCATTAAAATTATTTTGATTCTATTTTCCTTTGAACAACACCTTCATCAGAGTAATTTCTAAGTTCCAAAATTATCTATCCTGCCATGGAAGTCCTCTCTCAATCTCTTCCCTCTTTTAATTTATCAATCTTTTACTTATAGTCAAACCATGTTTTATTGTTACTATCTCAAATTTTATTCTCTCGTCTCTCTTTCAAAGAGGCTAAAGATATTTACCACAATTAAAAACATCACATATTTTCTTTTATCTAAGCGACTTAAGAAGCAGAGAGGAAAGGAATTAGATGTATAAGCAGTGAGTTTATACTATGATTGTGCAAAAATCATCCATCTTACATGCATCCATTGCACTTTCGCACCTCTTCATTCTTGAGGGGAGAGGTTTCCGTACATTTTCCCTCAAAAATATTGTAAGGAAGAAGCGTGACCAATTTCCCCTCATTGCCAGTTGTCACTGGCACTGACATTGTATTTGATTTCATTTCCTTATTATTATATATATATATATATATAATATATATTATATATATATATTATTATTTATTATATATATATATATATTGTGTGTATGTGTATGTGTATAGATCATTACAAGCAAGAGTGGATAAGTGATGAAGTGATAGATAGAAAATCGTTATGATCAGTAGAAAGATTGTTCAAGAGAGAACAGGACCTTGAGGAAGATAACTAAGCGAACGCATAACTAAGGGTACAAATAGTGCGTGCCTGTGTGTGCGTGTGTGTGTCTGTCTGTTTGTGTGTCTGTCTGTCTGTCTGTCTGTCTGCGCCAACTGCAACAAAGCGATCAGAAAAAATAAAAAGAAGGATAGATTTTAAAAGATGAAAATTTAGAAATTAGAAGTTTTGCATCACACAAAATTGAATGCTTTCAGTTTATTCAGCCTCTAAGTAAAAGATCCACTGAAATGTTGAAGAGCAGGGACCTAAGACTTAGAGGAAGTAGTGTTCTTCAGGAAAATCAAATTGAAGGTATGAGAAGAATAAATTAGAAGAACTGAAATGTTCCCAAACATGTCGATTTTAAAATAGATCGAAAACTATGTAGAGAAAAGAGATTAGGGCAAAAGAACGATAGTTAGAGGGTTGAGAGATAGGTTCCCTCTCTTGGGCCAACAATAAATAAACCAAACCTTCAATCAGAAGGAATAGGGTAGAGATTGATAGGCAGTAGTAAAAATTTAACTAATACACATTGCAAGATAGACCA
>SEYY01020611.1:20000-22500 GCA_009176605.1 Armadillidium nasatum | reverse complement strand
ATTAATTACTTAGAAATTTGCATAGTTAGAATGAACTTTGTGAGCTCAAACTGGCTGATAATTTTCTCATAAGGAAACATGGATCGAACATTAACGTTAAATATAATGAGATGTAAAATCAACTTGACATTTTTATTGCAGAAAAAAAATTAAGTTTCATAATTTATATTGTAAAAGCATATTTTACCGTTATTTTTAAATTTCGAATATTTTACCTAATAACTGTTATCTAATAATTATTAAGCATTATTTCAATCTACTTATTTCTATTTTAATAATTGTATATTTTTAAATTTCAAGCTTCGTTATTGAAATAAATTTATATCCTTGAAAATGTCCAACGTGGGTGAATGAAAGTTTAGGTTATTGCATTTCGAAAAAGGGACATTTTTAAAAAATAAATTAATTATATATATATATATATATATATATATATATATATATATATATATATATATATATATATATATATATATATATATATATATATATATATATATATATATATATATATATATATATATATATATATATATATATATATATATATATATATATATTAAAACACTATAACATGGGTAGAGGCTAACAAACTCTCTCTAAATTAAAATAAAACACTCTCTCTGTAAGCAGCTACATCTTTAAAGTCACAAATGGTAGTGCGTATCAACATCTAACTAACCTAATTACACAGAACCAAAATTGTGAGAACTACCAACCTCCGTAGCACAAATTCCTTTACACTAAACAAAGCAAAATACTTTCTAACTAAATCTCGGAGGGCCATCTCATACAAGGGCATCGATGAGGGGAACAGTCTCCCTATAAACTATCAGTAATCGCCCACTTTAGGGTCTTTTAGGAAAGCCATTAAAAAATACTTATTAAAATTCTAAAGAGTATTTATGTACGTATCTTCTTTAAGTATCCAATTAGGTACGATTAATTGTGATAATGATGATGATGGTAGTGATTGTTATTATTATTATCTTAATTATCATTACTGTTTGATCTCATTATTTTAATCTTATTATTATTATACTATTATTATTATTATTATTATTATTATTATTATTATTATTATTATTATTATTATTATTATTTATTATTATTATTATTATTATATTATTATTATTATTATTATTATTATTATTATTATTATTATTATTATTATTATTATTATTATTATTATTATTATTATTATTATTGAAGTTGCTAGTTATTTCTATTTTTATTTTTATTGTTGGTATTATTTTCTTATTCTTGATATTATTATTATTAATATAATTATTATACTTAGTATTATTAATACTATCCTAGTTACTATTATTATTGTTATTAATTAAATTTGCCTTTTTTTCTTTTTTTTATGTATCTATATGTAAACTAAAGAGATTTGATAAGTTTTGATATACATTTCATGTATGTGAATCTAATGTTTGAAACAAAATTTGGGCTCATAGGACGAATTCATCCCTCTAAAAGACCTTTTCAATTAAAAAGAAAACAAAAATTTTTAAAATACATATTTTTGATTTGATTTTAATTATTATTATTAGTAGTAGTAGTAAAAGTATTGTTATAAATAGTAATAGTAGTGGTAGTAGAGTAGCAATGATAATGGCAATGGTAAAACAATTTCCCATGATATTACTCAATTCTTATTTTAAGAGTTTTCAGCAATAGTCAATTGTTGTGCTGTTATTATTATTTTTATTATTATTATTATTATTATTATTATTATTATTATTATTATTATTATTATTATTATTATTATTATTATTATTATTATTATTATTATTATTATTATTATTATTATTATTATTATTATTGAAAATAGTAGTAGCAGTTGAACTAATAGTTGCTGCAGAAGTAGTGAATGTAGAAAAACTTTTCTTCTCTATAATATTTTTAATTATTTTGGTGTCATTTACCAAAAGAGTAAATGTTCCACTTCATGTAATTACATAAGAGGTCAAGAACATAAAACTCTCCTGAAAGTATTATTTAAAAGTTCATCTCTTTTTTTTAGACCAATTTTTTTGTAATATATTTATTCAAAAAAGGTAAGAAATAATTTCAATGTTTTTGTTTCCTGATTTTGACAAGGACTTATTTTTTGTTCTTCTTTTTTTGCCCAAAGAAAATAATATCAAATATAAAATTACTCTCATTCAAAAGGTTAAATAATTTAATCATAAGCCTCTTTCACTTAGTTTGCTTGCGACATACGCGGCTGTACGCCTTTTTGCACATACACACACACACATGAGTACACACAATTTCAAAATAACCCAACTTTGAAATTGTGTGTGTATATGTGTGTTTTCCTTATAATCATTCCTAAATATTATTCTAAATATGTGGTTCATTGTTTGTTTATTTATTATATTGCTTTTCTCTTCCTCCTTTTAAAATAAAAGTAAAATTTTTCAGGATTTTTATCATTAAAAAGCTTTGTTAAACATTTGTGAGCTATTTCATGCTTACTGTTATGTTT
>SEYY01020611.1:12500-17500 GCA_009176605.1 Armadillidium nasatum | reverse complement strand
AACTCCATGGAAGTTGGAAAACAGATGAAAGGAGTGTGTTCTAGACTTTACCAGTAGAGTACATGTAAATTTCAGCATAGCGGTTAAGTCTAATGTCGGAGACTTGGACAGAGAAAAGATAAATGAGACTGTGTAGAAGCAGTATCAGCACGAGCCCTTCTCAATGGAAGAGGTATGCGACGGGAGAGTTCAGAAGAGCAGTTTTACGTTGTGACAGCGATATATAGAAAGTCATGCAACAATTCGACTGGCAGAGAGAGATTAGAGAGAGTTAGTAAGAGCAAAAATGTTTACAAGAGGAATAAGGACTAGACTCTATCCACCTTTTCGAAAAGAGCTGTATGTGTGGAACCACCCCAGATATATGAAGCGTACTCCATACAGAGGCAAACAACACCCCTATAAAGAGCAAGCAGCTGAGATAGCATGAAAAAAATTACGAAGATGTTTCAGAACACCCAACCTTTTAGAAGCTTGTTAAGAAAGAGAAGTAATGTGATCCTTCCAAGAAAGATCACGAGAAAAAGTACCACCGAAAATATTGAAAGCAGATAAAGATTTGAGTCGAGTGTTTTCGAAGAAGATGTCATAGTTGTGTGGAAGGTTGTGTCGAGAAGAAAGAGACAGGAATTAAGTTTTTGAGGCATTGAAAACGAGCATATTTTCTCTGCCCCAATTTGAAATATGAGAAAGATCAGATGTCAGTTGCTCCAAGGCCACCCTTCTTGCGTCAATTAATTGTTATTTGGAGGGGTGTCTTTCAAAGTGAAAGGAGTAAAGAAGCATGGAGTCATCAGCATAGGAGTGAATAGGTGATGAAGTAATAAAACGAAGGTCATTAGTGAAAAGTAGAAAAAGAGTTGGGAATAGAACAGATCATTGAGGAGCACAACTATTTATAAATTCAAACTGAAGAACAATGGCCGTCTCTAGCAGCTGCTATTGAATGACCAGAAAGGAAATTAGAGAGAAGGTCACAGAGAGAAGGATAGATTACTAAAGAGGGAAGTTTGGAAATCAAAGCTTTGTGCCAGACTCTATCGAAGGTTTTCGATATGTCTAGCGCTACAGCGAAAGATTCACCGAAACACTGAAGAGCGTTGGACCAAGAGTCAGAAAAAGAGGGGAAAAAAAGATCACTAGTACAGAGTTCTTTACGAAAACCATACTGGCGATCGGAGATAAGATTAGAAGAATTGTGGTGTTTCTAAATCTTCTTGTTAAGGATCGATTCGAAAACTCTAGAAAGAACGGAGGTTACAGAAACAGTATCATGGTTAATGTATGTTGAAAGAGATACTTCCCTTCTTCAGCATAGACTGAATAACCTCACGTTTCCAGCAAGAAGGAAAGGTCATTTAAAGAGCCAAAGACAGAATAGATTACCAAGGTAGGATGCAAGCTAGGAAGCACAAGTTTTGAGAACCGCAGGAGAAATACCATCAGGATCATACACCTTCTTAGTGTTAAGCTCAGAGAGAACAGAAATGACTTATTTAGAAGAAATTACAATTTTTGGAATGAATGAGTTGGAGGTGGTTGAAGAAGGAGTAATAGCTTCGGAATCGTCTAAGGTTGAGTTAGAGGCAAAAGTTTGAGCGAATAGTCTAGATTTATAAGAAGGTAAAACGGCAGTTTGATTAAAAAAGGGAAAGAGGAAGAAGCAAAGATAGAATTGACATTTTTTCAAAATACCAGAAAGGGCGAGAGGAAGAAGAACCAGAAAGATTATTGCGTCTATAACGGAGAAAAGAGTTTTTGGTGCCACAAAGAATAGATTTTGCACGATTCCGGATTGAAATATAAGTAGAATGAGTTTCTGGGGTTTGAAGACGACGGCAATCATTGAAGGCAGTATCTCTGCGGCGGATAGCAAGGGAACAAGTAAAGTTAAACCAAGGTTTGATAAGTTTAGCTGAAGGGAAAGAATATGGAATGTACGCTTACATGCTAGAGTGAATCACCTAGGTTATGCGCTCAGCACATTTCGAGGGACCCCTTCTATGGAAGCTGTAATCATTCCATGGGAAATCAGAGAAGTACAACCGGCAAGTCAAACTAGTTAGCAGCAACGAAGTGTCAGTAACATCTCCTCGCTGAAGTCGTAGGCCTTTCTTGCGGAAGACTTGAAGAGTTAGAACAAGATACGGAGATAAAGATACCGGATAAACCCAGAGGAAGGAAAGAGTTTAATGGTATAAGAAGAAGGAATAAGAGAGTAAGAAAATATCAAGTATGTTGTGTACATCACCAAGACTGTCATGGATACGGTTAAGGAGTTGCACCAACTGTTGAAAATTGTTTCTGAATAAGAAAGTGGTAGGAGAGTTCACCAGCTGGATCATGAGAACTAGATAAAAGCCATTGGTAGTGGTAAACTTTGAAGTCACATAAAATGATGATTTTGGAGAAAGGAGAAGGAAAAATGTGTTCTAGTTTGGAGTCTAAATAGCCGAAGATTTTTTTATAATCAGTAGAATTAGGAGATAAATAGACAGAACAATAAACTTAGTAGTAGAATTGCAAGAGAGTTTAAGCCATAAATTTAGAAGACTCCAAATTAGAGACACGAGAACAAACAACATCTTTGCCCACATTTACGCAACATCCGCCTATGGCTAAAAATTGAGGATGGAAACAGTAGGGGGTAACAGAATAAGGTTTGCTATCAGCGCACCCAAGCACCTGAGTTTCGGTTAAGAACAAGAGATGAGGTTTAAAAGAAAAGAGGTGGTGTTCGACAAAGGGAAAATTCGAAAAAAGACCCCGAATGCTGGAGAAATTAATGAAAAAAGAAGACCTTACCCAGAGGCAAGCAGGAAGCGAGTTCTTTGCTGCACCATACCCAACATCGGAGGCCGCCAACTCTCAAGTGATAATGGGGTGGGGGTGGATGAGGGGATATTCTTTGTATGTCTCCCCTCAAAGGATCTCCGAGGCAGCTTTACGTTTCGCCATTTTTGTTTTGCTTTAAAAGGTAATGTATGAGTAAGCCTTGTAAATTTGTGGGAACATGTGAAGAAATGGGGTGGAGCATAGACAAGTAATGGAAGCATACACACTCTAATATGAGAAGATTGCACACTAGAAATCCTCTGAGATGGTGAAACTCGAAAAGGAACGAACCAAAGAGCACAATATGTATATACCTCTGTATAGGGGTGTTGTTCGTCCCTGTATGGAGTATGCATCACACATCTGGGGTGTTTCTCATCATAATCTAATATATATATATATATATATATATATATATATATATATAATATATATATATATATATATATATATATATATATATATATATATATATATATATATATATATATATATATATATATATATATATATATATATATATATATATATATATATATATATATATATATATTATATATATATATAATATATATATATATATATATATATATATATATTTCTGCACTCTCTGAGCTTAATACTAAGAAGGAGTAAGGTCCTGATGGTGTTTCTCCTGTGGTTCTCAAAACTTACGCTTCAGAGTTCTCACCCTGCCTTGGTAAACTATTTCGCCTCTGTCTTTCTACTTCAACCTTTCCTTCTTGTTGGAAACATGCACTCATTCAGCCTGTGCCGAAGAAGGGGACCCCTCTCAACCCTCCAACTATCGTCCTATTTATTTAACCTCCGTTCTTTCTAAAGTTTTCGAACCTATCCTTAAATTAACAGGAAGATCTGGAAACATCTCAATTCTTCTAATCTTATATCTGATCGCCAGTATGGCTTTCGTAAGAAACGCTCTACTGGTGATCTTCTTTCCCTTCTCTCTGACTCTTGGTCTTCCGCTCTTCGGTATTTCGCTGAATCTTTTGCTGACAAGCTGGACATAGCGAAAGCTATCGATAGAGTCTGGCATAAAGCTTTGATTTCTAAACTTTCCTCTTTTGGTATCTATCCTTCTCTATGTGGCCTTCTCTCTGATTTCCTTTCTGGTCCTTCTATAGCAGTTGTTGCAGACGGCCACAGTTAATCCTATAAATCTATTAATAGTGGTGTTCCTCAAGGATCATGTTCCATCCCCAACACTTTTTCTGTTTTTCATTAATGACCTTCTATCTGTTACTTCATCTCCCATCCACTCCTATGTCTATGACTCCACCCTGCATTATTCCTTTCAATTTGAAAGGCGCCAATCCCAACAGCAATTAATAGATGCAATGAGGGTAGACTTAGATCAACTGACCTCTGATCTTTCTCATATTTTAAATTGAGGCAGAGAAAACATGGTCTTTTTCAATGCCTCAAAAACTCAATTTCTTCGTCTTCTACTTGACACAATCTTCCATACAACTATGATATTTTCTTTGAAAACACCCAACTCAGGTCTTCATTTCTACTTAATATTCTTGGTGTTTCTTTTTCTCTTTATCTTTCTTGGAAAGATCACATTATTTCTCTCTCTCTCTCTCTCTCTCTCTCTCTCTCTCTCTCTCTCTCTCTCTCTCTCTCTCTCTCTCTCTCTCTCTCTCTCTCTCTCTCTCTAAAAAAGCTTCTAAGAGGTTAGGTGTTCTGAGGCGCCTTTAGAATTTCTTCACTCTACCCCAGTTGCTTGCTCTGTATAGGGGTGTTGTTCGTCCCTGTATGGAGTATGCGTCACACATCTGGGGTGATTCCACTCATACAGCTATCCTTGAGAAGGTGGAGTCTAGAACTTTTCTCCTTATCAGCTCTTCTGCTTTCACTATTTCTCTTTCTGCCCGTCGAAATGTTGCTTCACTCTCTCTATACTATCGCTATTACAATGAACAATCGCTTTTCAGAAATCTTCTTTCGCATACCTCCTCCACTGAGAAGGGCTCGTGCGACTTGCCTTTCTATCACACTTTCATCCTTTCTGTGTCCAACTCTCCGACCCCAGACTTAACCGCTATGCTCAATCTCACATATATTCTACTAGTAAAGTCTGAAACACACTCCCTTCATCTATTTTTCCAATTTCCTATGACTTACACACCTTTAAAACG
>SEYY01020611.1:0-10000 GCA_009176605.1 Armadillidium nasatum | reverse complement strand
AATGATGAGACTGTTTGGAAAGATCATTCCTGTGAGCTCTTCTCAAAATAACTGTAGAATAAGGCACGTATATTTGAAAAAATGCGATCCTTACAAGAACGTTCAATAGAAAATGAAACACTAAGATTATTATAGATTGAGGAAGGTATAGGTTGCTTGTTTCCGAAGATATTAGGGTTGTGTGAAAAGTAATGCTGATTAGAAATAATAAAGGAAATGAATTTTTAGCACAAACAAACTTCGTTTCTCAGTCTCAATTAATAAAAAAAGAAAGACCAGTGGTCATTTTCTCTTAGGTGACCCTCCTGATATCAATTATTTGTGGTTGAGTATTTTCAAATTGGAGGACTACTACTGAAAGGATAAACCATTGGCATAAGAGTGGAAGGAGGCTGAAATGATTGAGAGGGAAGGTTAGTTATGAAAAGTAGAAAAAGTTGGGGATTGAAGATAACTGTGAGTTATTTTACATATATATATATATATATATATATATATATATATATATATATATATATATATATATATATATATATATTATATATAATATATATATATATATATATATGCATGGCGGCTCGTTAAATATATTATATATATATATATATATATATATATATATATATATATATATATATATATATAATATATATATATATATATATATATATATATATATATATATATATATATATATATATATAATATATATATATATATATATATATATATATATATATATATATATATATATATATATAATATGCAGTGGCGGCTCGTGTAAACTTGGTAAGGAGGGGCTGCAAGTTTATATATATAATTAATCCTGTCTTTATTCTTGTTGAACAATTCAGAACTGTATTTTTGTATAAAATAAAGAACCAATCCCAGCCTTCGTTATTGTACCTACACTTACCATCTAAGTGCCTGCCAACCATCAACTATAAAGTGGTCACCCAAGGAGTGTTGGTTCTGGATTGGAAGCAACAGGAACATAGCAACTTCAACACTGAAACCCTTCTAGTGGGCCTCTTTCACATATAATATTTACTTAAAAATTTTTTTTATTATTTTTAATTATTTTATTTTTTATCTCATATATATATTTTACATATTTGATTATTAATATCTTTTTATTAATTTATTTTATTTTATATTTTTTTATATATATACTATATATATATATATATATATATATATATATATATATATATATATATATATATATATATATATTATATATATATATATATATATATATATATATATATATATATATATATATATATATATATATATATATATATATATATATATATATATATATTATATATATATATATATATATATATATATATATATATATATATATATATATATATATATATATATATATATATATATATATATATATATTTATTTATTTTATTATATACAAATTTTTTTTTTTTTACTATTTTTACTTGTAATTGTTTTATTATCTTTATTATTATATACATTATGTCAACTAATGATACTCCCCCGCCTTCTACACAACTGCCTGCACCCTTCTTTCCGCGCTACATCCCTGATGATGTAGAGTTGTGGCTTCTTCAGCTTGAGGCTATTTTTCCTTTGGCTTACACCTCTGAAGTCAAATTTAGGGCTCTTGTTTCCCTTCTTCATCCAGAGGTCCTTCGCGTGGTCAAGGACGTTTTGCCTAGCTTCAGGGTGGCTCTAGACCCTTACACAGCATTAAGGACAGAGCTGTTGCTAAGGGTCGCTACTTCTAGGGAGGAGAGAATTGCTCAGCTTTTGAGTGGTGAAGCCCTTGGAGCCCGCACTCCAAGGCAGCTCATGACTCATTTGCTGGGTCAATTAGGGTCTCCACCCACAGACTCTGAGACCCTTCTCATTAGAGAGCTCTTCCTTAAGAAGTTACCTGCGAATGCACAGGGAATCCTCGCGGCTACTTCTCCTTCGACACCTCTTCAGGAGATTGCTTCAATCGCAGACAGAATCTTTCGCACTTACCATTCTTCCCCGGTTCCTATTTCTGCTGCGACTACTTCTTCTGCACCTTCTACTTTCTCTCTACCTCTTGCACCTACTTTCACACCTTCTACTATCGCTTCTGCCTCTGCACTTCCTCCTTCAGGTCTGGCACATGACCTACACACTCGAGTTGCTTGCCTAGAATCCAAAGTGGATTCACTTCAAGACTCGATCAACTCTCTCATTATTTCCATTTCTTCTTCTAACCGTGCCCGTTCTTCTACCCCTTCTGCTCGTTCAGGTACTCCACACGGTCGTGCTCCCTCACCTTCTCGCAGAAGGGACTCTCCTCTGTGTTACTACCATAGCACATTTGGGATCGCACTCGTAAGTGCAACAAGCCTTGTACTTACCAGGGAAACGTTCCGACCAGTCAGTGATTGCTGTAGCTGACACTGGTCTTGCTTCCCAACTTCATCAGTAACCAACAACAACCAACCAACATCAACAAACAACCACCACCACCACCTTCACCTCCAGCTCCGCCTGCTCCGCCTTCTTCACAGCGATCTTTAAGTTCTTCTCCCTCTTTTTCGACTGGTAGCCCTGCTCTTCGCCCTGCTATCCTACGTCGTACAAAGAGTGACAGAACGGTTCGTCCTCCTCTTCGCTTCCGTCTTTAACCACTGTCACCTTTGGAGGGGGGTTCTGTAGCTAGCAGGACTCTTCGCTCTTAACTGTATTAGTTTGCACTGCGAAATAGAACTAATTTCTCGTTCCCGCCTTTTACGCTGTGAAAGACGCCTCACTATAATATAGGCTTACTTGTGTGAACGCCGCTTACTTTGTGTTTTACTGCTACTCGTAGTTAATCTTTATTTATTCAACAAAAACTACCAGTGATTATTTGTCATTGTTTCTATTATGCAAGTATCGCTATATTGCATATCAAACAATATTTGTATTTTCTGCACAGTGTCCTTCAGAGTGATCATTGCCATCAGAAGATGCTTCTGGCCCTTCTGTACACTGCAGAATATCCTCAGCCATCAAGGAATTCCTCCCTTCTTTGGCACAGCCAGTTTGCACATTACTAGATAGGATTCCTGTCATTATTCCTGTCTTTATTCTTGTTGAACAGTTCAGAACTGTATTTTTGTATAAAATAAAGAACCAATCCCAGCCTTCGTTATTGTACCTACACTTACCATCTAAGTGCCTGCCAACCATCAACTATATATATATATATATATATATATATATATATATATATATATATATATATATATATATATATATATATATATATATATATATATATATATATATATATATATAGGTCAGACTTCAGTTTGAGCTAGCTACATATTTAAAAAAACTACTTAACGTAGGTAAAAAAGGATTACATTTTTAGAATCCTTGTTGAATTTAAGGAAGAAAAAGTGTAAAATTTTTGCAAATAAATGAAAAAAAAAAACTTTATGTAACCTGAATGACCGAAAATGGCCACCGTATGCAAGCCTAACTGTTGTATTACACCCTACATATATATAATATATATATATATATATATATATATATATATATATTATATATATATATATATATATATATATATATATATATATATATATATATATATATATATATATATATTTAACATATTTACAATTTTGTTAGTCATTAACGAAATTTTAGTTATTCAAATTTCGGCAAAATTCAAGAAAAAAAGTGACGTTGCCAGACGTAAGATTCTATCGAGAATTAATAAAAAGTAAACTTTACTTATACAAACTTTATTATTATAAGAATTTATTTTTCCTTTCTCAATGTTTCCTACCTGAAATTCGACAAGGATTCTAAAAATGTAATCCTTTTTTACGTAGGTTAAGTAGTTTTTTAAATATGTATCTAGCTCAAACTGAAGTCTGGCCATATATATATATATATATATATATATATATATATATATATATATATATATATATATATATATATATATATATATATATATATATATATATATATATATATATATATATATATATATATATATATATATATATATATATATATATATATACAGGGTGATTCAAAATTATGGTAAAAATTTTTGGTAACTGATAAGACATGCAAAAATAAAGGTAAAAGTTCCTATAAAGGTATGACGTAATGTGCTTAGTTTTCCGTCTGGCTGTCTGTATGTGTTTGTTTTTAAATATGTATGTGTTTGTTTTTAAATATTTTGTATCTACGAAACCAAGTAAGTTACAAACTCTAAATTCAAAAATGGCGGACGTTAAAAGTATTTGAGGTACGAATAACTCATTCGGAATAGCAGGTGTAAATAAACATATTATTATTGTATGATAAGTTTAATTTTGTACAACATAAACATAGTGTATCTAAAGCACCTACAAATGATGTCAAAAGACTAAAGATGATTTTGAAAATGACCTCCTTTGTTCCCAATTTACGAGTCCAGGCGTCTTCTCATCGATTGTCAGACCCGTTGAAATATTCCAGGAGTCTGTTTGATCGCTTCAATTCCGTTCATGACCCTTAATTGTAGGTCTTCAACGGTGTCGATTAAAGCAGAGTATACTAAGGTCTTTAAATGTCCCCAAAGGTAATAATCCAAAGGATTTAGGTCTTGTGACCTTGCTGGCCACGGAACTGGGCCACCTCGACCTATCCATTGATTGGAAAAGGTTTCATTCAGGTGTTCACGAACTGCAGCACTAAAGTGTGCAGGAGCCCCATCATGCATAAACCACATGTTGTAGCGCAACTGAAGAGGTACATCATCAAGCAAAGTATACGGAGCTCATGTTTCAAAAAGTTTAAGTAGATTATGCCATTAAACCTGGGAGGAGGCTCGAACATAAGTAGATGACCATTTAAAATTCCTGCCCAAATGTTTATTGAAAACTGAAGTTGTGAACGATTCTGTTTGATGGCATGAGGATTTTCGTCTGCTCAAATGTGTTCGTTATGAACGCTAACGATATCTGTTCTTGTAAAGTGAGCCTCGTCAGTAAATTAAACCTTCGATAAAAAGTTTGGGTGAATACATTTGTGCAAAAACCATTGACAAATAACAACACGAGGAGCATAGTCACGTGTCAATAGGATATGCACCTGTTGGACGTGGTTCGTGCAGTAACCTCAAAATACTAGATTGGTTCGAATTAAACTGTAGTGACAATTCTCGCGTGCTCTTTTCAGGATGCTCAGATATTTCATTAAGAACTAATTCTTCTAAATCAACAGTCCTAGTAGATCGGGGTCTGCCTGCATTAGTGTGCTCTTTGGACTGCAAATAACCTGTTTCAGACAGGTGTTGATGAATAGTGGCAAAAAACCTTGCGCTTGGACAAATTCGGTTGGGATATTTCTCTTGGTACAAACGTCTTGCTGCAGAACTATTGCAGCGTCCCATCCCATACATTAAATGCATGTCAGCTAGTTCAGAGTATGAATACACGTGGTAATTACGTTCCATATTCAATAACGAAATAAACACGTAAGAGACACACACAGTATATGAGTTACAAAGTAATGCGTAACACAAACAGACAGTGCATTTATACGGTAGTTGGTTGTTTTGGTCAACAATCCCAAATTTAGAGTTTGTAACTTACTTGGTTTCGTAGATACAAAATATTTAGTAACAAACACATACAGACAGCCAGACGGAAAACTAAGCACATTACGTCATACCTTTATAGGAACTTTTACCTTTATTTTTGCATGTCTTATCAGTTACCAAAAATTTTTACCATAATTTTGAATCACCCTGTATATATATATATATATATATATATATATATATATATATATATATATATATATATATATATATATATATATATATATATATATATATATATATATATATATATATATATATATATATATATATATATATATATATATATATATATAAATTAGTACCATATCCTAAAATATTGGGTGCAAACTGCCGGCAACAAGCGAAACCTTCTCAATAATTAATAGATCAATAATTTTTAAAAATTAAAGTGATGAACATGTGTAATTTTAAGGTAAAGAGTATAATTTGTCTCATTGATCAGATGCGTTGAATATATTTGTTAATTTTTACATAAAATTCTTTTCTCCTAAGGAGACCAAAATGTCTCCGCAGATCGTAAGGGTGTTAAGGTAATAAATAACTCTCAAAATTTTATATAATTTTCTTTTGCAGTTGTTTTTGCTTTCAGATTTCTAAATTGTCACTAGGACGCCCCAGGACGGGTTACGCCCCCTTCTGGCCTTCCCTAGCTACGAGCTTGCATCATTTTACATGTAAACGGCCAACCATATAGGCGAACTAATGAGATGGTATACAACAGACTGCATTCATTATGTTCACGGTCTTTTAACGATTTAATTTCAAATACTGTTACTTGTGGAGATAACGCTACAGGTATTGATCTGGATTTATATGTTCAAAATAGTAACTTGTATGCTTGTGATCTTACACCCGATCTTTCAGTATGTAATGCTTATCATCTCAACATTGCAAGAAAGGAACATTTGTACTAAGTTTAACTTTTGACAAAGCCTTGACCACTCAATCTCAGTCTTGGTGTATATGGAACATCTTAAACTCATCGAGATTGACCATGTAAGAAATATAATCCTGAATTATTAATTAAAGATGAACGAAGAAGAAATTTTAAATGTATTTAAAAACGGAAAAAGATTTTTAGGCGTGTTTAACAGTAATGAACTCGTCTCTGTGAAATTTGAGACAGATTCAAGACTTATTTTCAATACTTCACCTCAAATTGGGGGCGAGCGATGAACATTGGATCTACGTTTATAAAAATAAAAATAATGATGTTTATTTTAATTATTCACTAAATTTGGAACTTATGTTAAGTCATTATTATATAACTTTCTTTTTAAAATATAATAATATTCATCACTGAAAGACATTGGGCCTTCCTGTGCAACCACCGAAAGCTAACTTGTGTGGATTATATTGTATTTATTTTACTATTATTTTTTTTTTTTAAAGAACACCACCACTCACGGGCAGAGCCCTTTTCAAGGAGGTGGCACATGCAGAAGGAAGAAAACACACTCAGACTAGAACCTAACGCACATCTCTCAGATGAGTACAGACGAAAACCTTGAAGAGAGGAAAAATAAATACAGGAGGAAAATAGATGATGGTAGAAAGTTCCACAGGACAGAAGTGTCTGGAAAGAAGGAGACACCACAACGGGCTAGCCTGGGGTTTCCAACATCCACACAAAAATCGTGCGAAATCATGGCACTCCTTGTGCAACGAGGACGACGCAATGGTGGAGGAATGCGAGAGGCTAATTCCCTCGAGCACCTGCCATTGTAGTACCTATAGAAAAAGATAGTGCGCCAACGTCACGTCTCAGAGATAGGGGGTAAAGAGAGTTTGAAAGTAGGGGACAGTTTATTAATCTTTTAGCTTTAGACTCAACCCTATCCAGAAGAGAGGAGGAGTCGGAGCCCACCCAAAATGTGAGAACAGTACTCCATACAAGGGCGAATAAGACACTTATATATTTGGAGTAACTGCTCAGAAGAAAAAATCTCGCAACCTGAACAGAATTCCCAGCTTCTTAGAGGCTGCTTTAAAAACCATGTGATATGTGGTTTCCAAGACAGTTTGTTGTTTATGTTTAGAACAAGAATGTTAATGTTAATGTTATGAAACTGGAGAGCCATCAAAGAGGATAGGAAAGGTGAGAGGTGTTTTTGAAAGGGAAATGTGAAGAAGTTGAGTTTTTAAAGAGTTGAATTTCACAAGGTTGCCATGACCCCACCGGAAAATCCATCCAGATCGGCAAGAATAGAAACGAAAAGTTGAAGATGAGAAGCAACTCTAGAAGCAAAAGAGGGAGCAGATTTGAAATGAGTAAAGAATGTAGAGTTTAGTCATCAGCATAAGAGTGATCAAAGTTAGAAGTGCAGTTGAGAAGATCGTTAATGAAAAGTAAGAATAAAGTTGGAGATAAAACAGAACCCTGATGAACACCACAGTTGACAGAAAAAGAGGAAGAGGTCGCTCCATCTACAAGTGCCGAAATTGAACGATCTGAGAGAAAGCTAGACAAGAGTAAGCAAGGAAGGAGGAAACCCAGACGAGGGGAGCATGGAGAGCAGCGACGCGTGCCATACCCGGTCAACACCCTTGAATATGTCAATCGCCACCAAACAAGACTCCCCGAAGTCCCTAAGGGCAGAAGACCATAGATCAGTAAGATAGGAAAGTATATCACCAGTTGACCTCGAGAGTCGAAAGCCATACTGGTGATCCGAGAGAAGAGAATGAGACTCCAAATGATCCAGGAAATGAGAGTTTAGGAGAGTTTCAAAAATTTTAGATAGAACACAAGTGAGAGCTTTAGGTCGATAGCTAGAAGGGTCAGAATGACTACCTTTTTTCGGGATCGGCTGAACAAATGCACGCTTCCAGCATTGAGAAAAAGTATTAGTATTAATGCATAGAGAGTAGAGCTGAACGAGGACAGGCGCTAACTCGGAAGCACACTCCCTCAGAACACGAAGGGGAATGCCATCCGGCCACTGACATTCTTGACGTTCATAGATTTCAGGATCCCATACACCCGATCAGGAGTTATCACTGGTTGTGGAAATAATGTATCTTTTAATAAGATTATAAATATTTTTAATATTAAAAATTTGTATGGGAATGATTATATTGTTAGCAATTACGTAATAAATGAAATAAAATTAAAAATATATGTTTTTACTTTCCCACTATACTTTGTTTTTTGTATTTTTTTAATTATTTTTCTCTACCTGAAATAAGGAGGATAAATAAATTTAAATGAAGCGAGTCATAAGCATTAAATATCTGGAATTGATTGTTTACGATACAAATATCAACACGTGGTTATGACGTCATAGTGATATAAGTATGTTTAGGCCTTTGGTTTTAGCGAGTGAAAGTAAATTGCTGTGCGTAATGTAGTAGGTCATAAACAGGATATATCAGGAATTGGATATTGATTGATTACGATACAAACATAAACTACGTGGTTATGACATCACTTAGACGTAAATATTTTTAATGTTAAATACTTATTTAATATTAAATAAATACAGAGTTGTTTGTTTAAGCCATCATTTAGTTAAGGAAATAAATGGTTTCAAGAATCAGGATAGGACTTGAAAGCAAAATGTTCAAAGGAAAGGTATGGCGTCACAAGAATTTATGGTTGTAACGTCGTAAACATAAAAATCATATGATTATAATAACTAGAAAAGCAAGTAATAAAGAAAATGTATGACGTCACAATATTTACAAGCTTATTTGAAAATATCCAATGTGAGGTGATAGCACATATACAGTCCTGCCAGATTTCACTAAAAAGTGGTTAACAGCTAATATTGAAAAAAATGCCTTTAAAAATAAAATATCTCTAAATCTTTATCCATCTTGAGTGTATGTGTGCTTGTTCGTGGGCTGCGCTATTCTGCGCCAGCGTTATTTCCGCATTCTCCGAGTTGCACGGCACGGTGGTGTCTGCGTTATATCGGCGCCGCACCGCGTACAGGTTCCGCGACTTAAGGAGAGTCACCTCAGACACGGCACTGGGTATCATACGTATTCTGAATATTTTAACTCTGACTCCTTCTGATTCATACGACACTATTGATGACGTTATGAGGAAAAAATATATGATGTCATACTAATACGATAAACGAATGTATGTAGTGTAAAATATTACGTAATAACGTAGATCATACAATTAATATATAAAATATTAGATAATCATGCCTGCGATGCCGTAATAACAGTGATTATATAATTATTATGAAACATGACGTAAGCGCAAGTTTTGCGTAATGCTAGTGATTATATAATCATTATCTAAAGTTATTACTTAATAACAGTGATAACGTAACAATGTATGATGACGTAAGCGTAATTGTTACGTAATAACGGCGATAAAGTAATTGCTATGTAAAATTATTACGTAATAACAGT
>SEYY01020610.1:42500-44442 GCA_009176605.1 Armadillidium nasatum | reverse complement strand
TAAAGAGGGTGGAACAAGGGAGGAGAAAACTATGTATACAAGATGCAAGATCAAATCTAGAAATTTAAATGATTGTATTTATGATTTTAAGAAAAATTCTTTATAAGAACATTTTTAAGGTTATTTATTATAAATATGTAAAATGAGAAAAAAAATTTGAGATTTTAATATTATTGGCGGAAATATAAAAATTTGATTCTACAAGTTTAAGATTTTATTTTTGAATTTAAAAACCATTGTAAGTTGATTCCATACTATTTAGTGGTCAGATTCAATCTTAATTTTTGAAATAGAATTACTTCAAGTACCACTGGTAATGTCATTTCTGTGGAAGATGAGTCTGACGTCTAATGATTTTAAGATTTTCGCCCATGAACGAAAAAATTACAATTGCCACAGGGAACTATGTATACTCCGCAGGTTGCTAAGAACAGTTGTTTTTTTGAAAAAGAAACTGTTGATGGTATTAAGGCATCTACAGCAATTCTATTTTCAAACACGAGAGAGAATCTCCCCACTACATAGCCTAGAATCTATCTGCTATGCTTTTTAAATATGAATCTTTCTAAACTTACAAAAATCATTTTATATTGTCACCACTAACTTTAATATCCCTGAAGGTTTTTCTCATTAGACAGATTTATAATGGGTAACATTTAAAATTTATTTCCAAACAGCATTTAAATTTAAAGATTTGATCTTACAACTTATCTTACAATTCATTTTCTCCAGCTTTCTTAAAACTTCTCTAGTCAGTTTTGATATGAACCTCTAGAGTGATTGATTAAAACATCAATTAGCTCCCATTTTAAATTTAACATATATTATATATATATATATATATATATATATATATATATATATATATATATATATATATATATATATATATATATATATATATATATATATATATATATATATATATATATATATATATATATATATATATATATATATACGAGTCAAAAAGTTCTCAGAAAAATGTTGTTATAATTTAAAAATGTGCAGTATATTACAAACTAAAACATGTTACAACTTATCTCTGATGTTTTTCGAACAATTTTGACAATTTTTTTCAACATTTTATCTTTTGTGAACATTATAAATATATATAAGGAGAACTTACAGAAGTTGTGCTTTATTAATGTTATTTTTTCAATGTCTATAAAATGTTGAATTTTGAAATTAAAGTAACATTAAATTTATAACCAAACCTGATTGGAAGCCTGTTGTGATTATTAAACCTTTACAACAGGTTTATAGGGATTCTTCACCTTGTAAATCCATGGTTTATATTGGATTAAACGCTTTAAGGAAAGCAAAGAACAACTTGAAGATGCCCCACAAGAAAGGAGGAAAAAAAAAAATCAAGAAAACATCAAACTTGTACAGAATCTAATTGAAGAAGATCGCCGAATGTCTATTGAAAGAGTTGCCAATCAAGCTGCAATCTCGCATGGTTCAGCATTTGCAATTCTTACTGAAGAATGAAGATCTTGGCTTGATCAAGCTTACAACTTGCTGGGTTCTAAAAGTGTGTTGCGAAAAGTCCAACTTGACCTTTCTTTATCAATTTTAACCAAAACTGAAGCAAATGAAGACTTTTTGACCGCTGTGTTACTAGGGATGAAACCTGATCTACCAGTTTGACCCAGAGAATAAAAATTCATTCAAATGGCATCCGAATGGAAATTCAAGGCAGAGAGGTTTGTTGCAAAGGTTATGACCATAATTTTTGGGGATTCAAAGAGAATTATCCAAATAAATTTTTTAGGACAGGAAGCTGTTACCACCAGCTATTATGAAGGTGTTTTACGAAAGCTGAAGACAATGCTGACAGAAAAAAAAAAAACACCTAAGAAAGCTGCACAGACGAATTTTGTTTTACTATGACAAAGCCCCAGCAGATTCTGCAAAGGCTGTCAAGACTCTCCTAGGC
>SEYY01020610.1:10000-37500 GCA_009176605.1 Armadillidium nasatum | reverse complement strand
ATATAATCATTAATTTAAGTGAATGTTGGCTAATTCTACTCCTTCCTTACAATTAAATAAACCTTATATCTAATTTTCTTAACCTTAAATTTCAGTCTTTTGACCTCTTTACAAATTTTAGGAAACCCCGGCCAAATTCCAACCCCAATCGGTTCCCTATAATATATATATATAATATATATATATGTATATATAATATTATATATATAATATATATATTAGGGATGGAGGATACCAAAATTTTTTACCGATACCTAAAAATTCCCCGAAGCCGATACCTGAAAATATGCGATACTTGCTGATACTACTACCGATACCACTACCGATACCGATATTTTACAAAATTTTTTTGCCGATAGCGATACTGAAAGACGATACGGTATCGGAAAATTTGCCGATACCGATACGATACTTCATCCATCCCTATTAAAATATATATATATATATATATATATATATATATATATAATATTATATAATAATATATACCTCAAAATGATAGGCACCCAATTTTACGCAAAACACGTCTACCCACACCCATGTCCAACTCTCCTCCACCTACCCACAGAAACACACCCTCCTCGCACAGGCGCCTTACAAACAATCCTAATCTCTCCCCTCCTCCCCCCAATACCACAACAACCAAACATATACACACTCAACTAACACATTCATACATGATCAACAGACCTCCACAACATAACCTTAAACCCGACTAACAACCTCCCAAACACTTACAAACCTAACTTGCAAGATTGAGATGCGGCACCACCAAACTTACAACATTGCAAACACAAATTCAAAATAAACCAGGCAACATCTCCACCTAAGATGCGGAATGGCCCCGGAGACCGTGAAACACTTTCTATTACGCTGTCCTTCCAACTCCGCCCCAAAATCTTCTGGGGCATCACTTCTTGAAGGATCTCTGGACGAGACCGACTGCGGCGGAGGCTTCATTAGCGAAGTTGTCCTCAACAGGGGCAGGTGGAAAAAAAAAAGATATATATAATATATATTATATATATAATATATTATATATATATATATATATATATATATATATATATATATATATATATATTATATATATATATATATATATATATATATATAATATATATATATATATATATATATATATATATATATATATATATATATATATATATATATATATATATATATATATATATATATATATATATATATATATATATATATATATATATATATATATATATATATATATATAAATAGACATGCACACATACACACGAAGGAGAGTCAAAAAGTTCCCAGACAAACAATAAAAAAAAAAATGATCAATGTAAAGTTTTTTTTGTTTTTTTTCACATAAGTTCTATTAAGAGTGTAAACACTTGTGCAATCTATGTTTTCATTTGTAGATTCCTTTGGAGAATTACTGGGGCTGTCATTGACTCCTGGATATAATGACTGAAATCGAATACCTTTCAGATGTTCTTTTAATTTTGAGAACAGACAAAAGTCTGCTGGTGCTAAATTAGGGATATGAGGAGGATATGGAAGCGTTTTCCATCTAAATTCGAGCAAAAGACCCCTGGCAGCTTTAGCAAAATGTGATGGTGAATTGTCATGGTGAAACAAAATCCGGCTGTGTAGCTTTCCTCGAAGTTTTTTGGTCAGTACGTTCTTTATCTTTCATAAAGTACCTTCATAATAGCTGGAGATAACAATTTTCTGTTGTTCTAAACAATGTATTTGGATAATTTCCTTTGAATTCCAAAAAATTGTGGTAATAACCTTTGTAACGGACCTCTCTGTCTGGAATTTAACAGGTCCAGCTGTTCCTTTCGGATGTAACTATTTTGATTGAATTTTGTTCTCTGGGTTAAACTTGTAGATCTAGGTTTCACGAAAAAAAAATTTTCATTTTCTTCAATTTTGGTTAAAATTGCTAAAAAAAGATCATCCTTTTGAGTCAGTTGGTCATCGAGCAAAGCTTTAGGAGCTCAGCAAGCTGTAAGCTTGCTCAAGCCAAGATCCTCAGTAAGAATCGCAAATGCCGAACTATGCGAGATTCCAACTTGATTGGAAACTTCTTCAGTAGTGATTTGGATCTACTTCAATTAGATTTTGCACAAGCTTGGGTTTTCTTGATATTTTTGCAATGGAGGCTCTCCCTTACCGTGGGTAATCTTCGAGTTGTTCTCTGTATTCATTAAAGCGTTTAATCCAATCATAAACCACATCTTTAAGTGGTGAAGAATCCTCATAAACTTGTTATAGAGCTTTAATAATTACAAAAGACTTCCAAAATTTGGTTTGAAATTTAATGCTTGGCTCTAATATCAAAATTCGCCATTTTACGAGCATTGAAAAGACAGCATTAATATTGCCTAACTAAGGCTAACGTTCCCGAACGATAAAATAACGAAAGCTGTCGAAACTGCTCGAAAAACTATCAAATATAAGTTTGAACACATTTTAGTCTGTAATATATTGTACAGTCGTCAACAGAAGTTAGTTCCTATTAAGCTGGAAATAAATATTTATATAAAATGGGGATCATTTCAGGTTCAGCCAATCACAGTTCAATTAAGCCCCGCATCAATGTTTTTATTTTCTTTTTATTCAAAATAGAGCTTTTATGAAATGATTTCCATTTTATATAAATATTTATTTCCAGCCTAATAGGAACGAACTTCTGTTGACGACTGTACATTCTGAAATTATAACATTTTTCTGTAAACTTTTTGACTATCCCATATATATATATATATATATATATATATATATATATATATATATATATATATATATATATATATATATATATATATATATATATATATATATATATATATATATATTATATAAGAGGTAGCCTCAGAGTATCCAGTGCATCAAAGAAAATATTACAGAGATATCACCTGTGAAAAAGTTTATGACTCCGTTCAATCCCAAATTTTCAAAGTAATCAACTCTTTAAAAAAATGTCTAAGCTTTGTTTCACTACCTGTGAATGGTCAGACACTCAGTCGGGAGTTTCTTTATTATCTCTGACATGTCATTCCATTGATAGCAACTTTCATGACAAAATTTCGTGTTGTGTCCTGAACGCTTTCAGAACGACACACAGGTTTAGCATTTAATCGATTGCTGGAGAAATGGAATTTGTCTATTGATGATATTCATTGAGCCGTGAGAGATGCTGGTACCAATATAAAGAAAGCTCCGAATCTTTCTGGCGTCAGTAACGTAAACTGTGCAAGTCAACAACTGCACCCCCATCATTAAGAATGACTTAACACTTCAAAAATCCATTACTGAACTAACCTCAGAATGCAGATCAATTGCAACACAATTTAATCATTCAACAATGGCCCAAGAAGAACTCAAGAAAATACAGAATATAATAAAAGTTACACAGCTTCCTGTAATTTATGACGTTCAAACTCGCTGGGACAGCACTTTCTTATGATGGAAAGAATGAAAAACCTAAATGAATCTCTCTTTTTTTTTATGCTATCTCCAAAACTAAAATTGAGTCTTTTATACTTATGGCATTCCCTTTTTATCCAACTGCATCACCTTGCTGAAACCTTTCAAAGAAACTAACTTGAAAATCAGTAAAAACTCTTTTTTTATTCCCAGATGTAATTCTTCTCATAACAACTCTTAAAAAATTAATTCCATTATCAGATGAAGAAACTCAAGAAATAAGAGAAATGAAAGATATCAAATTAAATGAAATTGACAAACGTTTTTGTTATACGGAAAATGATGATTTGTTTACTATAGCAACGTTTCTCGATCCGAGGTACAAGACAAGCTCTTCAGTTCCCAGCTTGTAATTGGCAGAGATAGAGTAAAATATGGCTCAAATGGGAAGATATTCAAAAAAGAAAGTATGAAAAAGGTCAAAGTCATTCAAAATTTTCAACAGGTTCATCTATCAATGAAGTAATGAAGTCAATATTAACTTCTCGTAGTGATGACGAATAAGAAGAGCTCTCTAAGCAGACATCAAACATTACAGACCAGTACCTCAAAGAAAAGCCACTCAATATTGGCGAATATTCACCAGAATAGTGGAGGATAAATTTGGACAAGTACCCTGAACTTGCGCAGTTGGCAAGATTCTGTATTTCATGTCCACTATAAAGTGTTGACAGCGAGTGCCTCTTTAGCGGTGCTGGTCTGATTTATGACGAGAAAAGAAGCAAACTCTCTCCTGAAAGAACTGAGAAATTATTGTTTTTAGTTTAATTAACCTTAAATTAAATAAATTTAGCGTATTAATGATACATTTATCTTTGTATATAAATAACAGAAATCTTTCCAAGGGCGGAGGATGGGGAAAGAGGTGGTGGGATAGAAGTAAGGGTGGGCCCTCATCCCGTATCCCGGAAAGATTAAAAATTTAATAGATTTCAATTAATCATTAAATTTTTAATGGCGAAACTATTAAAAAACACTTAATAAATTATTTCTGTTTAATATAAAAAAGGACGTGAAATTATAAAGAATAATAATTGCATTCGCATTCGCGAATTTTAAAATAAAATATTCGAATTCGCGAATACTCAATGAAAAATATTCGCATTCGCGAATATTGAAAATTGGCATTCGGTCCACCTCTAAATTATATACAGTATATATATATATATACTATATATATATATATATATATAATATATATATTATATATATATATATATATATATATATATATATATATATATATATATATAATCTTACCAATGGGTTGTCAAACGATATCTCAAGGTAATGTAATATTTAAGTGACTATGGGTTGAGCATATAAGGAAAGGTCTTTGATTCCAATTTTACTGGAGCATCATAGCAAGAGTCATGAGTTTGTGCTTTTGTTTTGAATCTATATTTGTGATCCGACATTTAGTGTGGTCTAGTAATTGGGTTTTATATGGAAAGACTACTTTAATATGGTATACCTCTGATTGGTAAGTGTTAATAAGATGATTTGGTTAATGACCTCAAAAGTTAATAAATAAATTTAGTTTTTTTTTTCCTTTTTCTCTTATGTTAAAGGTAAGATGCGTTGTCATGTGGAGATGTGATGTTTACATAAATATGGTTGTGGTGATGTGTTATAAGGAGGAATTGGAAATTATGGAATTTTTGTAGAATGTGACATGGGTTAAGGGACCGACCGGGGCTAGAATTTTGCCGGGGCCTGGGCTCTGGCCGGGGTTGCTTAACATTTATAAAGAGGTCAAAAGTATTGAAGTTTTAGGTTAAGAAAATTAGATTTAATTATAAGGAAGGAGTAGAATTTTTAACATCCACTTAAATTAATGATTATATGAAGTTTTTAGAAAAAAAAATTTCAGAAAGTTACATATTTTGAATAATAAAAATTGGAAAAAACTACAAAAATTTTCGATTTTTTTCTGATTCACAATAGTTATTTAACATATTTTACTTAAGTAAGACCCTAAGTTAAAGTTTAAAAAAATGTAAGATATAAAGTTAATAATATAACCTGTTTTTATACATATCGTTGCTACTTTATTGCTGTGCAGCAAATTTGTATCATTTAGCTACATTGTTCCATAATTATTTTGTTTATACTTTCAGTCACTATGGTTAAAAGTTCAGTTTCAGCAATATGGAAGTACCTTACAATGTTTCAGGATAGACTCAAAATAGCTAAATGTAACTAAAATCTGCAGCCAGGAAATTAGAAGAGGACCTCCTGGTGCCCCAAGTAAAAAATTTTCAACCAAATTTATGGGGGAATCTAAAATCAAAACACAAAGATGAACAATAACTAGCAGAAGAGGAGCGGTCAAAAGAAACAGAAAAGAAATAGAAAATATTGAAAAAGCAAGAAAAATCTTAATTTTCTTATATTCTGTTTGATTTCATCCACCATTAAAAAGGATAATTTGCAATTTCAAATCCGGCAGGTAAACCCTCGGTTTTCCTTGATTATTAGACGTGGCCGGGGTCAGTAAAAGTAGCCGGGGTTGTCCGGAGTCGGGACCGGGGCCCCGGTCGGTCCATACATAGGTGTGCAGATAACGAAATTATAAAAAGAAGAGTTAGAAAGAGATAATTTTTTTTCACTGAAACGACTACCACAGTATTATAAGAAATACAAAAGACGTTAAATTGGGAAGATGTGGAATAAGCATATACAGAAGGTAAAATTTTTTTGCGGGTAAATAGTATTATTCAAATCGGATCGTGAAGAATTGAAAAGAATGGTAGTCGGTCGACGTACATAGAAAGTAGAAATTTTTTTATTTCTAAAGACATTTAAACTAGGAATTTACATTCAACATACTAGAATATATGATTTCTTAAATTCAGAGGCGCTAGAGGTTGATGCGGGCAAGTTCCTCAAAACATCTTTTTCTCTGGGATTCGCTTTGGCGTAAACCTCAGTTTCACCAATCTCGTCTCTTTGAACTGGTTTTATGTAAATTGTGTGGAACAAGCATCCGTTATCTGTTAAATATAGAAAAGAACCGTGTAAGCATTCGGTAGATTTATATAAAATGTTTCAATTAACAAAATATTTCTTTCTCTCTAATTTCCCTCCACTCTTACCTATTTTTGCAGAGAAAGAACTAATAGTCAATTTATCAACAGGAAGGTTAAAATTTCATTAATCAAAAAGCTCCCACAGTGAGTAGCTGAACAAAAGTATTCCCACGGTAACAAAAGCACACACACACCTACACACACACATATATATATATATATATATATATATATATATATATATATATATATATATATATATATATATATATATATATATATATATATATATATATATTCGAGCAGTGGTGAGTTGGGGCATTTCGATGAAATGTCCCATTGCATTAGCGCTACGCTTGGTGATTTTCCCCTACAGATAGTGATATTCACTAAAATATAGCAACTTTTTTCTTTTACATAGTGACTTTACCTTCAATTTAGCTATATATATATATATATATATATATATATATATATATATATATATATATATATATATAATATATATATATATATATATATATATATATATATATATATATCTAATTTAACAGGATCCTATCTTTACCCCTAACTCTGGTGGAATTTTAGTAGGCCTCTGGCCTTTTTAGTCCACCAGTGGTGAAATAAAATATATATATGTATATGTATATATATATATATATATATATATATATATATATATATATATATATATATATATATATATATATATATATATATATATATATATATATAGTTTTAATATTTTTAATGTTAATTTTAATAGTTTTAATTTTTAATTTTATTTATTTTTAATATCTATTTTATTTTATTCGTGTGTGTAAACGTCCGTATGCTTGCGTGTTTGTGTGTGTGTTTCTTTGATTGCTTAATTTGAGTGGTCGTGGGGTTGGGCATAGACGAGGGCTTTCTATTTACTTTGCCAACGTCAGTGGCCTCACAACTAATCTCGCATCCGTTGAACATCACCTCACTAATTCTTGTCTTAACCTTTTGCTTCTGACTGAAACCCAACTGGACAGGGATTCTTTCTCTAACAATCTTAATATCTCTAACTACAACTTTTTTCACAATTTCCGACTTAATTAATGGTGAAGTCTGTGCCTATATTAAGATTAATACTCCAGTGACACGTCTCGTAAATCTTGAATCTCCTAATTTCGATGTTTTATGGCTTAAAATCTGTCTTCTTACTACCACAATTATCTTGTGTTTCTGCTATTGCTCCCCTAATGGAACAGATTTTCCAGTTCTTTTTTAATATCTTACACTTCTCATGAAACTGTTACATCTTCTCATCCAAATGCTGAAGTCCTCTATTTAAGGGATTTCAACGTAACCACCCAGAGTGGTTGGGCTCCTCTCATACTGATACAGGTGGGAAAGAGGCTAAATCATTCAGCATTCTTAACGATCTGGAGCAGATGATTAGGAAACTCACACACATTACTGAATATCCTATTCAGTTCTTGAATACACTTGATTTATTCTTCACCACTACTCCTTCTAGATATAAATACAATATTTTCCCTCCTATCGGTAACTTTGACAATAATCTTATAGCTCTTAAATATAAAGCTATCTCTCCAGCAGCTCCACCATGCCCTAAGTGTACTTTCTGGCAATTCAATTGGGCTAATTGGGGGGCAATGCGGCTCTTCTTTGCCAACTACCATTGGAATGAATCTTGCTTTGTATCGGAGGACGCTTCGGTCTCTGCTGAAAGGGTAGGGGCTGTTATCGTTGAAGAGATGAGGAGGGTCATTCCATCTTCAACTAAATCTTTTTCTCCTCAAAATCCATGGTTTGATGACAATTGTTCTCTTGTCCTTCGTGAGAGATACAATGCTTATCATGAATGGGAAAAACTCCCTTTCTCCTATCCCTCTTGCTAATTTTCAATCAGGTCGGAATCGTTGCAGGGATGTTCTTCGACGGACTAAGCGTACATTCATTAAAAGAGAATGCGCTGACCTCCATGGTTCTAGTACTGATAAAAATTTCTGGCCTCTTGCCAAAAATATCTCTAATAACTTCTGTAAATCTGCCTTTCCTCCTCTTATTTGCTCTGATGGTTCTGTAGCTAATACTCCCTCTGAAAAATGTTAATCTCTTCGGCCTCCTTTTTCTATCTAATTCCATCCTGTTCGATTCTAGCATCCCTCCTCCTACTCCTTCTTCTCTCAGACTTCTCATGTCTATACATGTAATTACTCATGATCGGGTGCATGGGATCCTGAAATCTATGAACGTCAGGAAGGACATTGGCCCATATGGCATTCACCCTAGAGTTCTGAAGGAGTGTGCTTCCGAGTTGGCTTCTGTCCTCGTTCAACTCTACTCTCTATGTCTTAATACTAATACTTTTCCTCAGTGCTGGAAGCGCTCACATGTTCAGCCGATCTCGAAAAAAGGTAGCAGCTCTGACTCTTCCAACTATCAACCTATAGCTCTTACTTGTGTTCTGTCTAAAATTTTTGAAACCTTCCTTAACTCTCATTTCCTAAACCATTTGGAGTCTCATTCTCTTCTGTCAGATCATCAGTATGGCTTTTGACTCTCGAGGTCAACCGGTGACATACTTTCCTACCTCACTGATTTATGGTCTTCTGCCCTTAGGGACTTCGGGGAGTCTTGTGTGGTGGGGCTTGACATTTCCAAGGATTATGTCCGGGTGCGGCATGCGTTTCTACTTTCCAAACTCCCTTCCTTTGGGTTTCCTTCTTCACTTTTCTTATTTTTGGCTAGTTTTCTCTCAGATCATTCCATTTCGACACTTGTAGATGGAGCGACCTCTTCCTCCTTTTCTGTCAATTGTAATGTTACTCAGGGTTCTGTTTTACCTCCAAATTTATTCTTACTTTTCATTAACGACCTTCTCAACTCTGTTTACTCTTATGCTGATGACTCAACTTTCAATTCTTATACTCATATCGAATCTGCTCCCTCTTTTCCTTTTCGTCTTCAACTTTCCTATTCTATTCTTGTTGATCTGGTTGAGAATTCTCGGTGGGGTCATGTCAACCTTGTGAAATTTAACTCTTTGAAGACTCAACTTCTCAACCTCTCCCTCTGAAACATCTCCCAGCTTTCCTATCTTCTTCAATGGCTCTACCGTCTCACCTGTAAATACTATTCTTGGTCTAACATAAACAATAAATTGTCTTGGAAATCACATATCATAATGGTTGCTAAGGTGGCCTCTAAGAAGCTGGGAATACTTCAAGTTGAGAGACTTTTTCTCTTCTGAGCAGTTACTCCAATTATACAAGGATCTTATTCACCCTTGTATGGAGTACTGTTCTCACATTTGGGGGGGGCTCCGGTTCCTCCTCTCTTCTGAATAGGGTTGAGTCTAAGGCTAAGAGATTAGTAAACTGTCCTCTACTTTCAAACTCTCTTGACCCCCTATCTCTGCGACGTGACGTTGGCGCACTATCTCTTTTCTATTGGTACTACAATGGCAGGTGCTCTAAGGAATTGCCTCTCGTATTCCAATACCATTACGTCGCCCATCTTGCACAGGGGGTGTCCTGCTTTCGCACCAATTTTGTATGGATGTAGGAAACCCCAGGCTATGTCGTTGTGGTGCCTCCTCCTTTCCAGTTACCTCTGTTCTGTGGAACTCCTTACCATCATCTACTTTTCCTCTTTCACTCAAATTCTTCCTCTCTTCAAGAATTCTGCCTCTTCTGCGCCCACCTGAGAGAAATGTTTTAGGTTCGGGGTTGGGTCGCTTCTCTCCTTCCTTTCTGTTTTATATGTTCCCTCCTTGAAAAGGGCTCTGCCAGTGAGTGGTGGTGATCTGTATATATATATATATATATATATATATATATATATATATATATATATATATATATATATATATATATATATATATATATATATATATATATATATATATATATATATATATATATATATATATATATATATATATATATATATATATATATATATATATATATATATATATATATATATATATATATTATAAATATTCTTTTTCCTTAATAATCACTTTTTTAAAAAAACACAATTATTTAAATCAACTTTATTGACAACATTATATACTCTTATAAATTTGACAGATCCTCCTAGCTTTCGTGGAATATTTTCATTCCACTTCTTTCAGGGTATGTAAAGAAAAGATTCTTCTTGACATACCCTGAAAGCGGTGGAATGAAAATATTCCACGAAAGCTGGGATCTGTCAAATTTATAAGAGTATATAATGTTATCAATAAAGTTGATTTAAATAATTGTGTTTTTTTAAAAAAGTGATTATTAGGGAAAAAGAATATTTAAATAAATATATCAGTGCGAATCAAATTAGGATGAAATAATATATATATATATATATATATATATATATATATATATATATATATATATATATATATATATATATATATATATATATATATATATATATATATATATATATATATATATATAAATATAATAAAAAAAAAAAAAAAAAAAAAAAAAAAAAAAAAAAAAAATATATATATATATATATATATATATATATATATATATATATATATATATATATATATATATATATATATATATATATATATATATATATATATATATATATATATATATATATATATATTTTTTTTATTTCACCTCTGGTGGGCAAAGGCCAGAGGCCTACTAAAATTCAACCAGAGTTAGGGGAAAGACGGAAGCTTGGTCAGATTAAAGGCCGACGTGACCTGATACACGACGTTTGAACGTGTGCAAGTCATAGGAAGTTCAAAAAATAGAAGAAGGGAGTGTGTTCCAGACTTTACCAGTAGAGTACATGTAAGTCTGAGCATAGCGGTTAAATCTGGGGTCAGAGAGTTGGACAGAGAAAGGATGAGACTGTGTAGAAAGTCGAGTCGTACGAGCCCTTCTCAGTGGAGGAGGTATGCGACGAGAGAGTTTAGAAGAGCAGTGTTCATTGTAATAACGATAGTATAGAGAGAGTGACGCAACAATTCGACGGGCAGAAAGAGATTGGAGAGAATCAGTGAGAGCAGGAGAGTTGATAAGACGAAAAGCCCTAGACTCCACCTTTTCCAGGAGAGCTGTGTGAGTGGAACCACCCCAGATGTGTAACACATACTCCATACAGGGGCGAACAACACCCCTATACAGAGCAAGCAACTGGGGTGGAGTGAAGAAATACTGAAGGCGCATCAGAACACCCAACCTCTTGGAAGCTTGTTTAGAAAGAGAGGTAATGTGATCTTTCCAAGAAAGATCTCGAGAAAAGGACACATCGAGAATATTAAGAACAGATGAAGGTCTGAGTTGAGTGTTTTCGAAGAAGATATCATAGTTGTGTGGAAGATTGTGTCGAGTAGAGAGATGGAGGAATTGAGTTTTGGTGGCATTGAAAACAACCATGTTCTCTCTTGCCCCAATTAGAAATACGAGATAGATCAGAGGTCAGCTGCTCCAAGGCAACCCTCCTTGCGTCTAGTAACTGTTGTTGAGAGGGGCGCCTTTCAAATTCAAAAGAGTAATGAAGGATGGAGTCATCAGCATAGGAGTGGATAGGAGATGAAGTAACAGAGAGAAGGTCATTAATGAAAAGTACAAAAAGTGTTGGGGATAGGACAGATCCTTGAGGAACACCACTATTAATAGATTTAAAGGAAGAGCAGTGGCCGTCTACAACTGCTGCTATAGAACGACCGGAAAGGAAATTAGAGAGAAGGTCACAGAGAGAAGGATAGATTCCGAAAGAGGGAAGTTTGGAAATCAAAGCTTTGTGCCAGACTCTATCGAAAGCTTTCGATATGTCTAGCGCAACAGCAAACGATTCACAGAAATGCCGAAGAGCGGAGGACCAAGAGTCAGAGAGAAGGGAAAGGAGATCACCAGTAGAGCGTTTCTTACGAAAGCCATACTGGCGATCAGAGATAAGATTAGAAAAATTGAGATGTTTCCAAATCTTCCTGTTAAGGATAGATTCGAAAACTTTAGAAAGAACATAGGTTTAAGAAATAGGACGGTAGTTAGAGAGTTGAGAGCGGTCCCCTTTCTTTGGCACAGGCTAAATGAGCGCACGTTTCCAGCAAGAAGGGAAGGTTGAAGTAGAAAGACATAGACGAAAAAGTTTTCAAAGGCAGGGTGCAAGCTCGGAAGCACAAGTATTGAGAACCACAGGAGGGATACCATAAGGACCGTACGCCTTCTTAGTGTTAAGTTCAGAGAGAGCAGAAGTGACGTCTTTATAAGAAATTATAATTTTAGGCATAAATGAGTTGGAAGGGGTTGAAGGAGAAGGAACAGCTCCGGAATCGTCTAAGGTTGAATTAGAAGCAAAAGTTTGAGCGAAGAGTTCAGCTTTAGAGGAGGGCAAAACGGCAGTTGTACCGTCAGAAGATACTAGAGGAGGGAAAAGAGGAAGAAGCAAAGTTAGAGTTGACATTTTTTGCAAAATGCCAGAAAGGGTGTGAGGAAGTAGAACCAGAAAGGTTGTTGCATTTTAAGAGGAGAAAGGAGTTTTTAGTCACGGAGAATAGATTTAAATAGAATGAAATATAAGTTGCATGAGTTTCAGGAGTTTGAAAACGACGGAAATCCCTGAAGGCAGCATCCCTGTGGCGGATAGCACGAGAACAAGCAGAGTTAATTAAACCAAGGTTTGTTAGGTTTAGTAGAAGGGAAATAATATAGAATGTACGCCTCCATGCCAGAGAGAATCACCTTGGTTATGCCCTCTGCACACTCCGAGGGACCCCTCCCACGGAAGCAGTAATCATTCCATGGAAAATCAGAGAAGTACAATCGCAAGTCAGACAAGTTAGCAGCACCGAAATGCCAGAAACGTTTCCTCACCGAAGGTGGGAGCCGCTCTTGCGGAAGACTTGAAGAGACAGGGCAAGATACAGAGACAAGAAGGTGATCGGATGAACCCAGAGGACGAAAGAGTTTAACAGTGTAAGGAGAAGGATAAGAAGTTAGGAAAAGATCAAGTATGTTGGGTTCATCACCATTGCGATAAGGGATACGGGTAGGGAGATGCACCAACTGCTGAAGGTTGTTCTGGATAGAAAAGTGGAAGGCGAGTTCACCAGCTGGATCGTGAGAACTAGATGAAAGCCATTGGCGGTGGTGAACATTGAAATCACCTAATATGATGATTTTTGAAAGGAGAAGAAGAAAGAATGTGTTCTATTTTGGAGTTAAGATAGTCGAAGAATGTTGGATAGTCTGTAGAGTTAGGAGATAAGTAAGCAGAACAGATAAATTTAGTTGTAGAGTTTAAGCCATAAAGTAGAGAATTCAGGAGACTCCAAAGTAGAGACACGAGAACAGACAACATCGTTGCGCACATAAGCGCAACATCCGCCTTTGGCTGAAAATTGAGGATAGAGACAGTAGGACGAAACAGAGTAGGGCTTGCTGTCAGAGCACTCAGACACCTTAGTTTTAGTTAAGAATAAGAGATGAGGTCTAGAAGAAGAGAGGTGGTGTTCGACAAAGTGGAAATTTGTAAAGAGACCACGAATGTTGCAGAAGTTAATGAAAAAAGAAGATCGTGCACCAGGGCAAGTCGGCATTGAGGTCTTGGTGGCACCAACCCCATCACCGGAGGCCAGCAACTCCCAAGTGGTAATGGGGGAAGGAGTGGATGAGGAGCATTCTTTGGATGCTGCCCCTCGTAGCATCTCCGAGGCAGTTTTATTTTCCGTCATTGTTGATGTTTTATAAAGGTAATGTAAGAGTAAGCGCTTGTAAATTTGTAGGAGCATGAGAAGGAAGTCTGGGGAAGGAGAAGTAGAAGCATAGACACTCCAAAGTGAGACGAGGGTACACTAGAGACCCTCTGAGAAGGTGAAACGCGAAAAGGAACGAACCAAAGGGCAACGGAGTGAAACGGGATGGTCTAGCCCACCCTATCACTCCGCGGAGAAGCCCAATGGTGTACTTTCAACGCTTCCGACGGCGCTACGTCCTCTTCCTATATATATATATATATATATATATATATATATATATATATATATATATATATATATATATATATATATATATATATATATTATATATACACGAACCCAATTTAGTGTATCCCGTGCAGCTGATGTCTGTCATGCATAAAGAAGCACACCAACTGTTGATTTTGATACCAGGATTTTTGACAAATTTTGAGGGACAATTGTGTTTGAAATCGGGGAATGACTGAAAACTCTGCAATATAGATATATATATATATATATATATATATATATATATATATATATATATATATATATATATATATATATATATATATATATATATATATATATATATATATATATATATATATATATATATATATATATATATATATATATATATATATATATATATATATATATATATATATATATATATATATATATATATATATATATATATATAATATATATATATATATATATATATATATATATATATATATATATATATATATATATATATATATATATATATATATATATATATATATATATATATATATATATATTATATATAATATATATATATATATATATATATATATATATATATATATATATATATATATATATATATATATTATATATATATATATATATATATATATATATATATATATATATATATATATATATATATATATATATATATATATATATATATATATATATATATATATATATATATATATATATATATATATATATATATATATATATATATATATATATATATATATATATATATATATATATATATATATATATATATATATATATATATATATATATATATATATATATATATATATATATATATATATATATATATATATATATAATATATATATATATATATATATATATATATATATATATATATATATATATATATATATATATATATATATGTGTGTGTATATATATATATATGTGTGTTATATATATATATATATATATATATATATATATATATATATATATATATATATATATATATATATATATATATATATATATATATATATATATATATATATATATATATATATATATATATGTATATATATATATATGTATACCTTAACAAAACTTTGAGATCGTTGCGAGACTAAACTCAACGTATTTTCATGATGACAAACGAAAACGACAAGAAATAATAAAAGAAAAGAAGTAAATCCTGTAGAGCTTTTATTCATTTTTTTCAAATTTATTAATTGACTTCAGCTTTGAGAATTTTTCTTCGTCTATGTGATTGTCGTACCCTTTCTTAGAGCGTCCGAGTTCAGCTCTTTATAATTACTAATTAACACAGTTTTCTTCGATATTGAAGCTAAAATGCTGCTGAAAACAAATATTTGCCGGAAGATCATCAATTTTAAACTAATCTATTTGAAATTACGTTCAATTGGTATTCTATCTTTCGAATATATATATATATATATATATATATATATATATATATATATATATATATTATATATATATATATATATATATATATATATATATATATATATATATATATATATATATATATATATATATATATATATATATATATATATATATATATATATATATAATATATATATATATATATATATATATATATATATATATATATATATATATATATATATATATATATATATATATATATATATATATATATATATATATATATATATATATATATATATATATATATATATATATATATATATATATATATATATATATATATATATATATATATATATATATATATATATATATATATATATATATATATATATATATATATATATATATATATATATATATATATATATATATATATATATATATATATATATATATATATATATATATATATATATATATATATATATATTATTAGTGTAATCAGATCTATTAAGGACAACTACACTACGCCCTTTGTCGGGTGGGCAAACAATAATAAGATCTGTTATTGTTTGCCCGCCCGACAAAGGGAGTGGTGTAGTTGTCCTTAATAGATCTGATTACACTAATAAAATACTTAATTTGTTATCTGATGTTTCTAAATTTAAAAAGTTCTCTGGGGATATTTTAAAGCATATTATAGGTGTGGAGGATAAATTGAATAATTTTCTTAGACTTCTTAAAAGGAGGGAAATTCTTGTCGATCATTATGACAAACTGTTCGTTTCGGGATCTTCTTCAGGGATTCTTTATGGTCTTCCCAAGACTCATAAACCTTATGTGCCTCTTCGTCCTATTTTGTCTGCAGTTAATACCCCTACATACAATTTTGCCAAGTTTCTAGTGCCTATCTTGGAACACCTTACCATTAATGACTATTCTCTTAAAGACTCTTTTCAATTTGCCTCTCTTATTAGGTCTTTGCGTTTTGATAATTGCTACATGGCAAGTTTCGATGTTGACAGTCTTTTTACTAATGTTCCTGTAAAAGAGACTTGCAATATTATTACGGATAGATTATTTTCTGAAGGCACATCCGATATCTTGGGAATGTCTAAGTTTTATTTTGAGAAATTTCTCCACTTAGCAGTGGGAGATGTTTTATTTAAGTTTAATAATGATTATTATTGTCAAGTTGATGGAATGCCGATGGGTTCCCCCTTGGGCCCTACTTTTGCTAATGCCTTTTTATGTTTTCATGAGACTAAATGGATCAATGATTGCCCCCCTGATTTCAAGCCCTTATTGTACAAACGATATGTTGATGATTGTTTCCTGCTTTTTACTGGTGAAGATCAGGCTCGTCTCTTTTTAAATTACCTTAATAGTAAACATCCTAATATTCGTTTTACTATGGAAGGTGAGGTGATTGGTTCTCTTCCCTTTTTGGAGGTTTTGGTTACACGTTCTTCTGGTAGTTTCTCAACTTCGGTTTACAGAAAGCCTTCTACTACACTTTTGGGTACCAATTTTTTTAGTTTTTCCTCATATAGTTACAAGCTTTCTGCTGTAGTTTCTACAGTTCATAGGGCTTATAAGATCTGTTCTGACTGGCATTCTTTCCATGCGGAAATTCAATTTTTAAAAAAGTTTTTTGCTTTTAACCTTTATCCATCGTTTCTTTTAGATAAAGTTGTTAATGAATTTCTTCTTAACCTTTTTAGGCCGAGACTTGTGTTCCCCACTGCCCCCAAGATGAAGGTTTATCTCAAAATCCCATATTTGGGCCCTCTTTCTACTTCTCTTAATGCCGACCTACGTAAGCTTTTGACTCGTTTTTTCCCTCATTGTGACTTTCATCTTATTCCTGTCAATTCTTCTACTATTGGCTCCTATTTTAAATTTAAAGAGTCTCTCCCTTTGTTACACAGGTCCTCTGTCGTATATGTTTTTAAGTGTGCTGGCTGCAATGCCAACTACATAGGCCAGACTGGCCTTCAACTCCACGTCAGAGCCTGCAAACATTTAGGAGTTTCGTATAGAACTGAGAGACCTCTGACGAGCCCTGAACATTCCTCTATTCGAGATCACTCTTTTCTTACTGATCACCCTGCCTCCGTTCGTGATTTTCGGGTCCTTTGCTCCGCTTCTTCTGAGCTTGACAGAAGAATTCTAGAATCTCTTTATATTAAAAAACTCTCACCTCTCCTTAATGGCAATGTCCCATCTGCGACTCTACATATTTTATGACTATTGAACTTTTTATTTTTATTGTCCTTAATGTTTTCAATTTTTCCATTTATATCGTCAGTATTGCGGTTGTTTTGTTGTTATTTTAACTTTATTTTACTCTATTTTATTGTCATTATTTTTGGCATTAATATTATTATTATTATTATTATTATTATTATTATTATTATTATTATTATTATTATTATTATTATTATTATTATTATTATTGTTATTATTGTTATTGTTATTATTATTATTGTTATTATTATCATTATTATTATTATTGTTATTGCTATTGTTATTTTTATTATAATTATTATTATTACTATTATTATTATTATTTTTTTATTATATACATTCATTTATGATTTTTATTTCATTTTATTATTTCTCGTTATTATTATTTATTATTATTATTACTTATTATTCATATTTTTACTTTTGTTTTATCTGTAATCTTTTATTTATACCGTTTGTACTATTTTTCCTTTTGAATTTTTGTCATTATTATGTTATTATTGTCATTATCTCTACTTTTATTTATTTTTATTTTTTACTTGTTTGAATTTTTTAATTGTTAATTCTTTAATTTTGTAATTAATTATTTTTAATTCTTTAATTTTTTGTTTTTGTCATTATTGTTATGTTATTGTCATTATCTCTACTTTTATATTTTTTATTATTTTTTTTTTTAAAAACTTTATTTATTTTTTAACTTTTCTTTTAATTTTTTAATTTTGTAATGTTCAATTGTGTATTTTATTTTTTGTTATCAGTCTTGTCTTTCATTTTTAATTTCTGTCATATTTTATATAGGTTATTTTTTATGTTTTTTCATCAACCAACCAACTGTATTTCCTTTCTGTTATTTTTCTGGAATTTTAGTTTTTACTGTGAAATGTCCTCATGAATTTTGGTTTTTTTTTTTTTTTTTTTTTTGTTTTATATTTATTTTTTTATTTTCATCACTTTTAATTTTTTGTAATTTTGTTTAATTTTAGCTGAAGATGAATCTAATAGATTCGAAACGTCCTATTAAAAATGTTCGCCTTTGCACTGGCCTTAATTTTTATCATTAGAATCAGATTCCCTAGGAATAAATATTAGCTGAATATATATATATATATATATATATATATATATATATATATATATATATATATATATATATATATATATATATATATATATATATATATATATATATATATATATATATATATATATATATATATATATATATATATATATATATATATATATATATATATATATATATATATATATATATATATATATATATATATATATATATATATATATATTATATATATATATATATATATATATATATATATATATATATATATATATATATATATATATAATTTTAAAAACTGCTAATGATGTTATAATTTCGAGGAATCGAACCCGGGCCCCAAAATCATTAGCAGTTAAGTAAAATTGTAAATAATGATTCCACGGTTTATCATAGTGGTTATCAAAATTATAACATTTGCACTGCGGTTTATACTCAGGATAGAACCTGGTCCATGTTGACGCTACGCCCAAGTTGTGGTCGGGGAAATATTGAAGGGACTTTTCACTAGGCGAGAAATGTCAGTAGAAGTTCTGGATTATTTCCTTTTGAACCATCAGTGGAGTAGTGGTCAACACAACGGACTTCCATCTTTTGGGGCCCGGGTTCGATTCCTCGAAATTATAACATCATTAGCAGTTTTAAAATTGTAAATAATGATTCCACGGTTTATCATAGTGGTTATCAAAATAATATATATATTATATATATATATATATATATATATATATATATATATATATATATATATATATATATATATATATATATATATATATATATATATATATATCAGCAAAGAAAGGAAGCTCCTAAAAACTCTCCAAGGAAACAAAGGAAACCCCCTGCAGTACCGTGAGTATATAATTTTTCATCCCCCTTTTATTACATATTTCATCATCATGACAAATGAAACCGAAAATCAGGGGGACTCCTTCCACAACCTACCAACACTAGCAGCCATTGCCTCAATTCCCAAAGATAAACTACTTCTGAAATGAATGAACAATAAATGGGAAGGCCTTACTTTATCTCGATGGCTGGAGGATGCAAATGAAAATATTCAAATTGAACACTGCTTAGATAATCGCACAAAATTCATACAAGCTCAATCTCAACTCCACCTTACAAAGTGCAAATTCCGCCTACTGCTAAATTCAAACCCCTTCGCCTTTCTTCTTTTGAAGAACTCATTGAAACCTAACAATGTCACGTCCTTCCGAAGACTCTCTTCATCATTTTGAAGCTTTTCAGAGACTCTTAGAATTTCAATGAGATTCTACGCAAACAATAACTTCAAGTGCTCTTTCCTTACACAAATAAGGGATAGAATTTCTCAACAAACTCATTGAAAAGGACTACATTCCAGTCTCACTGAAAAACTTATCACGGTCATAACCACATCTTTTTATATACCCAAATTCCAAAAGCGCTACAAGACCATAGGCAACAATTTATAAAATATTACGATTATGCTTTGCCTCTCCCCAAATAAATCCAGAAATTCCTTTGAAATTCTAATGATCTTCTCTACTCTCTTCTTCCCACGAAATTATCCCTTTTCAAATCAAGGTTAATTTATTATCCAATAGAGAAAACTCCACAAGATCAAAAGCAACTCGACAATAACCTTTCGTTCAGTGCACTCCCATCTCACCGTCCCCACCTCTCCCCTCAAGCACCAATCTCGATTCAATGCCACAGATCTGTTACCATTGCGAACAAGCGGATCACTTTAACTCCTACTGCCCTTTCAGCTCATATTGCCACCATTGTTATCAGTACCACATTCGAGTAACTACTCCAAATTGCAAAAACTCTACCTTTGACTCCCGCAATCCAAACTTCACATTCAGACACGCTCCAGTCACTCCACAGGTAGAGAAGATCATAAAAAGAAGACTTTGGAAATTAACAGGAACCCATAGGAAAGAATATAAAGGAGTTCGTCAGCTTCCACAGTTACAAAAAAATCAAGTCTCCCATAACAATCTTTCAAAACAAAGACGTTCTCCTCCCTCCGCACCAACTCAGAGGAATAGCAACTTCAGAACAACCAACTCCAAAATACCAATCTAGTCTCCTTTCATACTCAAGATTACACCCAAATTTCATATAGAACTGAAGAAAATCACCTTGGCACTTCAACCCAACAATATTTCCCAAATATAATTTTAAATCAAGAAGATTTCAAGAAGATTACTACTCTTGTCAAAAGAACACACCTCGAATGTTTTATGTAACTAACCATGAAAATTTTCTAATTTAGAGGTTAAGCAACAACCCTCAACTCAACCTTTCACTTTTTCAATGGGAGCGAATACAAATGTAATTAAATTAGTTAATAAAATTGCATCGAATAAATTTAATAAATATTTATATATTAAGGATGTAGATAATAGAAATTTAGATATCAAATATTTTAAGCAAAATTCGCTTTTAAATTTTGATGTTTGTTTTAATATTGAAAACAATTATGATACTGATATTTCACCTCAAAAAATGATCTCACAAATGTTCACACACTCTATATCTCTACAACCGCCACAACAAATACATCCACAAACCTCACAAGCTCAAGTTCAACTTTCTCCTCATTCACATCAGAAGTTTACAGTAACTTCTCATATTCCATCATCTTTACAACAATCTCACCACCAACAACAGCAACAGCAACAACAAAAGCAACAGTCTCATCAGTCACAGCAACAACAATCATCATTTCAACAGCATCATCCTCAATCACATATACATCATTACCAACGCTCTCCTTTTCCTTCATCTACATCACAACTACTTGAACTTCAACAACAGAAGAGCACATCATCTCAACCACACCAACAATCCTCTCAGCAAAGCATTCACAACAACCATCAAAATCAGACCAACCACACTCACAACTTCCATCATCATCCTCATCACTCCCCATAAATACATCTATGATTACACATGAAACTTTTGAAACCAACTCTACTCCATTGTCATTTAACACTATCTCTTCACCTTTCAACACTCACTCCCTACCTTCACCTCCATCTCAAGACACACAGGCGGGTTTGACTTATTTCAGCAAAGCGAAAATTACTTTTAACAATCACAATTTACTTCACAAATCATTTCTTCTCGACATAGGTTCAAATGGTTCTTTATGTAAATTATCCGTCTTCACAACCTCCAACATCGACTCAATACTCCCATATCACTAGATAAATGCAACACAACTTAAATCCATCACTGGTTCAACTTTTCCCCAACTTGGCACAATCACATTACATATAAACCTTGCAACATCTGTATTCCCGGTAACTTTTATGGTAATACATGATTCACTCTGCTCTTTTCAATCAGATTTTCTCCTCGGCACAAATCTTTTCAGAAAACACCCATCTCTCTAGATTCTAAAAATTTTGTTCTTGAAAATGACATTGATAACAACCCAACACTCCATTCTTTACTATCTCATTTACCTCCTTCACATTCATCTCAAAAACAATTATCACCTCTCACACCTCCACAGTTCCCAACTCACCATAATTACTCAAACTCTATCAATCAAAACAATGAAACATCACCTTCAGAAACATCTTCTACACTAAATACACCTCCGGTTGTCACTCTTACTCCTAACCCACATTAACTCTCTCACACAAATACACCTACCCCACCTCTATACTCAAAAGATATTTCAATCTCCCATCATCTTCTTATAGACTGACTTCTAATATAATCTCAGTACCACTTCCACTATTGATATTCACCATCATTCCAAAACAACTATTTCTCTCAATGCTTTATCTTCTGCATATACACCTCTCTCCGATAATTTAGTGTTGGCAACTAACAACACTCACATAAATAATTACTTTACGCTGGAAACATTTTGGGCACATGCACTAAGGGCCACATATTAATCGACATCAGAAATTTCAGCTCTTCTCCACAAACCCTACAAAAGAACACTCTTGTCTCCACCGTTAATCCTATTATACTTTTAGAAGAACCAATACCTACTTCTCACACTTACCTCCCTACCTCTAGAAAAGGTCTTACTACATCTCAACTCTTATCCACCTATAAAGATATAATATTTTCCTCTATAAAGAATACTTCACAAGAAGATACTCTTTTTACAAGACCCTATCCTATTTGATTGTTCATTACAACTCCTTCTTTCATATAGTGATGTCATCGCTCTCGAAGATGATGAAGTTCCTATTTGTCCTTTACAAAAATTCCCCATTCAATTTAAACCTGATGCCCCTGAAGTACTACATCACCCACAGCACCGCCTTCCTCACAAATATCTCACACATACAACGAGTGGGTCACCACCTCTCTTCAATAAGGTTACATAAGACCAATCTCCTCTTCACACAGCTCATCTCTCTTAGTCATTCCCAAAATGAATTCTACTCGTCCCAGAATTGTGGTAATCTCGTTTGCTGAAGATCCGAAAAATCATCTGATTATGAATATAAATTCCTCAATTTTAGAAATCTTTCTCTACTTTTTATAACTATTTTGCAATCTGAAGAGAAAATTTCATCCATTGAGGAAAATTTGGAAGAAAATATGTTAGTCACAAAAGTGACTCTCGCTGATGAAATGAAATTTGTTCATTGTAAGAAATTTTGATTCTCTGTGTAGATTCCGAAAGAGGGAAATTTTGAAATTAAAGCTTTGTGTCAGACTCTATCGGAGAATTTCGATAAGTCTAACACCACAGCAAAAGATTCACCGAAACCCCGAAGAGCGGAGGACCAAGAGTCAGAAAGAAGGGAAAGAAAATCAAAAGTAGAGCTTTCTTTACGAAAGTCAAACTGGCGATCAGAAATAAGATTAAAAGAATTAAGGAGTTTGCAGATCTTACTGTTAAAGATAGATTCGAAAACTTTAGAATGAATGGATGCTAAAATGGGACGATAGTTATAAGGTTAAGAGAGGTCCCCCTCTTCGGCACTGGCTGAATAAGCGCATGTTTCCAACAAGAAGGGAAGGTCGAAGTGGAGAGACAGAGACAAAATAGTTTACCAAAGCAGGGTGCAAGCTCAGAAGCACAAATTTTGAGAACCGCAGGAGGAATACCATCATGACCATACGCCTTCTTACTGTTAAGCTCAGAGAGAGCAGAAATGACATCTTTAGAAGAAATTCCAATGTTAGGCATAAATTAATGCGAGAGGGTTGAAGGAGGAGAAATAGCCCCGGAATTGTCTAAGGTATAGTTAGAGGCAAAATTTTGAACGAAGAGTTCAGCTTTAATATAAGGTAAAACGGAAGTTGTGCCATCAGAAGAAACTAGAGGAGGGAAAAGAGGAAGAAGCAAAGTTAGAGTTGACACATTTTGTAAAATGCCACAAAGGGAGAGAGGAAAAGGAACCAAAGAGATTATTGCCTTTACGACTGAGAAACGAGTAGTTGGTATCTCGAAAAATAGATTTTGCACGATTCCGGGATGAAATATAAGTTGAATAAGCTTCAGGAGTTTGAAGACGATGGTAATCTCTGAAGGCAGCATCCCTGCTGTGAATAGCATGAGAACAAGTAAAATTAAGCAAAGGTTTGTTAGGTTCAGTAGAAGGGAAAGAACATGAATTTACGCCTCCATGCCAGAGAGAATCACCTCGGTTATGCGCTCAGCACACTTCGAGGAACCCCTCCAACGAAAGCAGTAATCATTCCATGGAAAATCAGGGAAGTACAATATAGTTATTATATATACATATATATATATATATATATATATATATATAGTATATATATATATATATATATATATATATATATATATATATATATATATATATATATATATATATATATATATATATATATATATATATATATATATATATATATATATATATATATATATATATATATATATATATATATATATATATATATATATATATATATATATATATATATATATATATATATATATATATATATATATATATATATATATATATATATATATATATATATATATATATATATATATATATATATATATATATATATATATATATATATATATATATATATATATATATATATATATATATATATATATATATATATATATATATATATATATATATATATATATATATATATATATATATATATATATATATATATATATATATATATATATATATATATATATATATATATATATATATATATATATATATATATATATATATATATATATATATATATATATATATATATATATATTGTCCTTTTGTTGGAAATATATTAAATTCGAAAAAAAAATTTTTTTTCTTAATTAACTAAATGATTGACATGTCAATTTAGATCAACAACAGGGCCTGTGAGAGAGATAAAAAAAATTATATTTGTTTCCATAAGCCATTTTATCATTATTATTTATGAGAAAGAATATACAAGAGCAAGTCATTAAGTTTAAAATATATATATATATATATATATATATATATATATATATATATATATATATATATATATATATATATATATATATATATATATATATATATATATATATATATATATATATATATATATATATATATATATATATATATATATATATATATATATATATATATATATATAAATTAGAAAAATAATGTTAGAAATGTATAAAAAATATCAAATTTAAGAAGTTTAAACAATCCAATTCACAAAATCATATTTAAATTAGATATATATCCAATAAATTATTAGATTAAATATAAAAAATTAAGATGAATCGTAAAAAAAAAAAAAAAAAAAAAATAGATAATAATAATAATAATAATCCAATAATAATAATAATAATAATAATAATAATAATAATAATAATAATGAGGATGATGATGAATTTTACTGAAAGAAAAATTATTATTTGATAGAATCTTCATTTCGATTTGGTCAACAAAATATAAAGAACTTTATTAACAACAAATAATATTTGACATCAAATAATAAATAATAAGGTATATATATATATATATATATATATATATATATATATATATATATATATATATATATATATATATATATATATATATATATATATATATATATATATATATATATATATATATATATATATATATATATATATATATATATATATATATATATATATATATATATATATATATATATATATATATATATATATATATATATATATATATATATATATATATATATATATATATATTCTGGAACGACTCGACATTAATTGCCATAAGATCTTAGCCTCACAGGTCTAAGATCTAGAATCTATAGAGCATTTAAAATTTGCTCTGACTGGCATTTATTCCATAAAGAGATGGAATTTATTAAAATTCTTTTCCATTTTAATTTATTCCCTAAGTTCCAAGTGGAAAAAGTATTAACGAGTTTCTCGTTAATATCTTTAGACCTGCTCATCATTTTCCTACTGTTCCTAAACAAAAAATATATCTAAAACTTCCATTTATAGGATCTCTTACATCCCAACTTAACAAAAATATTCTTACTGTACTTGAAACTACATTTCCCCAGTGCCAGTTTATTCTTATAAATTATAACTCCCTCTCAATTCACACTTTCTTCAGACACAAGGAATCTAACCCAGTGCTTCTCAGATCTTCATTCATTTATTTATTTAAGTGTGCCAGCTGTAACGCGTCGAATGTAGGCAAACTGGTCTGCAATTAAAAATGAGGATTGATAAAAATAGGGGAGTTTCCTTCAGGACTGACCTTCCTCTTTCTTCTCCTGAACACTCTACCATAAGAGACCATGGAGATACCCACCCTTTTTCTTCTTCCGATTTCTCTATACTCCGACATTCATCTTCTCTTCTTGATCGTAGGATTTTGGAGTCTTTATTTATAAAAACTCATTTCCCATCCTTAAATGATCAAGCTTCTTCTACTGTTCTTTTCACACAATGATGAAGTCCTTTTTCCCAAAATAGTCCAGCCCTTTTTAATATTTCTTGGTGTTGCAAAATTTCGACTTTTGTCTTGGTTTTTGTTTACATTTTTAATATCAATATTATTCCTATATTTTTATTTGTTGTAATTATTATTATTATTTTAGTATTTTAAAAATAGTTAATGAATTTATATTTGGTTTATATTTTAAATTAGAAAATTTTTAGAACTTAGATTGTGCTGAAGACGGACCGCGTTAAGGTTTGAAACGTTCACAATATAATAAATGATATGTGGAAACCCTTGGTGTT
>SEYY01020610.1:5000-7500 GCA_009176605.1 Armadillidium nasatum | reverse complement strand
ATATATATATATATATATATATATATATATATATATATATATATATATATATATATATATATATATATATATATATATATATATATATATATATATATATATATATATATATATTTATTTATTTATTCGTAGGCTTCAATTGAAGAGGCGCAAAACTTCACGTCGCCTTCTCGAATTTGCTTTGAATGAGGAGGTATTGTCCACTCTTGTTTCCTTTGAAAGAATACCGATATCCATCGCTTGGGTGATTCAGGAATAAATACTTCTTCATAAAACAGAGGATCTTCTGTTGTACCTTTGTTACCAATCTGTTATTATATATATATATATATATATATATATATATATATATATATATATATATATATATATATATATATATATATATATATATATATATATATATATATATATATATATATATATATATATATATATATATATATATATATATATATATATATATATATATATATATATATATATATATATATATATATATATATATATATATATATATATATATATATATATATATATATATATATATATATATATATATATATATATATATATATATATATATATATATATATATATATATATATATATATATATATATATATATATATATACTATATATATATATATATATATATACTAGAGGTGGACCGGATAGTAATTTTTTACTATCCGCGGATGCGGATGCGGTTGCGGATATTCAATTGCGGATATCCGCAGATGCGGATGCGGATGCGGATAGTTAAATTTTTTAACAGTTTTTGCCATAGATTCTTGGAATTTTAAATACAACATCCAGAATCTATGTTACCAGGGTGTGGGACGGGGACCCAACTCTTGAACACCCCACCAACCTCTTTCCCCAAGCTCCACCCATTTGGAAAAAGGTTATATATATATATATATATATATATATATATATATATATATATATATATATATATATATATATATATATATATATATATATATATATATATATATATATATATATATATATATAATATATATATATATATATATATATATATATATATATATATATATATATATATATATATATATATATATATATATATATATATATATATAATATATATTATATATATATATATATATATATATCCAGTAATTCAGTATTACCTTCACACTTCACAGTTTCACATATTCCATTTGAAGTTAATAATTGGTAAGTTATTTTTTAGAAATACAGTGGAACTCCACTATTCGTCATTAATCCGTTCCTGAGGGGATGACGAATATCGAAAAAGACGAATATCGAATAATTTTTTCCCATAGGAATTAACTAAAAATGGATTAATTCGTTCCCAGCCTCGAATTTTGCCTATCTATTCTTTAACAAAAAAAAAAATTTCAATCTAAAATCGATCTCCGAAATCATTTCAAACACTGTACAATTTAACTACAGTACATATTAAACAGCGTACTGCCATAAATAATACGTAATACGCACTGTGTAGGCCTACATAAACGCTAAACACATAAAATTTTAAAAAGAAATTTACCTTTTGGATGAGAAAAACAATGATTGTTATTAAGAGTTTTTATTTTTAAGGTTATAGGCTTTCGTAAGTAGGACGAATATTGATTTTTCGACGAATATCGGAAAAAAAATTACAGGGCGAATATCGGAAAAGACGAATACTGGAGGGGACGAATAATGGAGTTCCACTGTAAAAGCTTTTGGGCTCTTTCAGGTGAAAGTTTGGTTCGCTTTTCGTCGTAAATGAGGCCTGCTCCACTGAAAAGACGCTCACTAGCAACACTAGTTGAAGGACATGCTAAATAAGTCCTTGCCAGCTCACCAAGAAAAGGGAAACTTTTGCAATTATCTCTCCACCAAACCAGTTGGTCTTTATCTGCCTCCAAACGTGGGAGTTTCAGATAATTTTCAATAATCGATATTGTATCCTTTGACACTTCTGACTGTGATTCTTCATCGCTGCTGGAAGCTAGAAGATCTTTCATTGATTTAGCAATGCTTAAGCTAACAGATTTTGTTTCTTTTGTATCTGACAGCTTTTGCTTTTTCTTGAAAGGCGTTATTTTAGCTGTTTCTATCATCTCATCGCATAAGCATCCTAATTTGATTTTAACATTCTGAGAAACAAGTGGTTAAAAAATTTTGTTTTGTACCTAGGATCTAAAAAGGTTGCAATTGTATAAGCATCATCATTTTCCAGGTTTTCAAATCTGTCGTTCATCTCCTTCATTAATGTTTCAGTCATCCTTGAAACTCCCTTAGATTTAATAACATTTGTTAACACAACTTTCAATGTTGAAACAAGTGATATCACATCTGACAAACATGATTCAGCTGAACTTATAGTCTTTGTTAATTCTTCAAAAGGCTTAAGGATATTAATACTAAGGATATTTTTTACTATCCGCGGATGCGGATGCGGTTGCGGATATCCAATTGCGGATATCCGCGGATGCGGATATTGGAAAAATGATG
>SEYY01020610.1:0-2500 GCA_009176605.1 Armadillidium nasatum | reverse complement strand
CATTACTATAATAAATACTAAAATAATAAATAACAATTACAATAAAATTATTAAAAAAATATAAATTAATTGATATTAAAATAAACAAAAACCAAGACTAAAGTCAAAATTTGCATCACCAAGAAATATTAAAAAGGGCTGGACTATTTAGGAAAAGGGCTTCATCACTGTGTGAAAAGACATAGAAGAAGCTTGATCATTTAAGGATGGGAATGATTTTTATATATAAAGACTCCAATATCCTACGATCAAGAAGAAGACGAATGTCGAGTATAAGAAATCAGAAGAAGAAAAAGATGGGTATCTCCATGGTCTCTTATGCAGATAGGATATTGGGTTTTATATATAAAAACTCTTTCCCCATCCTAAATGATCAAGCTTCTTCTACTGTCTTTTCACACAGTGATTAAGTCCTTTTCCTAATAGTCCAGCCCCTTTAATATTTCTTGGTGATGCAAAATTTCGATTTTCTTGTTTTGTTTAAATATCAATATAATTCTTTATTTTTTTAAATAATTTATTGTATTTTATTATATTATTTTATTTTATATTATAGTTAATGAAATTATTTGGTTTATATTTTAAATTAGAAATTTTTTAGAACTTAGATTGTGCTAAGACGGACCGAGTTAAGGTTTAACGTCACATGTATTAAATAATATGTGGAGATATTGTTTTGTTATATATTATATATATTAATATATATATATATAAATAATATATATATAATATAATATATATATATATATATATATATTAATTATATATATATATATATTCTATATATATATATATATATAATATATATATATATATTATATATATATATTTATAATATAGTATTATAATATATATATATATATATAATATATATATATATATAATATATATAATATATATAATATATATATATATACTATATATATATATATATATATGATCCGCACGCATGCTGGATGCGAGCATCCGCATCCGCAAAATCAACATCCGCATCCGCATCCGCATTCCGCACTTTCAAAAATTCAACATCCGAATTCCCGCATCCGCTTTCGCATCCGCATTTCAAAAATTCAACATCCGCATCCGATTCCGCAATTAAAAAAATTACATTCGATCCATACATATATATATATATATATATATATATATATATATATATATATATATATATATATATATATATATATATATATATATATATATATATATTAATATATATATATATATATATATATATACATGCGAATTGTAGATCAAGAGTGAGGGTGAAAGAGAGAACTATCGGATTGGTTTAGCATAGGAGTGGGATTGAGACAGGGGTTTGTAATATCTCCATGTTATTTAATCTATTGATGAATGGTTTACTTAGAAAAATGGAGAGAGAAGGGAAGAGTTTACGTGAGAAATATGGAGGGGAATTGAAGTGAATGTTTTACTTTTTGCAGATGATCGGCATGTGTTGGTGGCAGAATCTGGAGAAAAGATGAGAATATTGTGAGGAGTTTGAAGGAAATGTGCAAACACGAGATTGAATTCAATCCAGCGAAGAATAAAGTTATGAGGATTGGAGGTGGGGATGAGAAATGTGGGGGAGGAATTGGTTTGTAGAAGTGAGAGAATGGAAACTTGAGGAGGTGAATGAATTCAAATATCTAGTAATGTTGGGTGGAAGTTAAGGGTGGGACGGAAAAAGGAATAAAGAACAGAGTGGTAGAAGAATGAAAGTATTGGGGGCCTAAGAAAAGTATGGAAGAAAGGAAAATTCGAAAGAAATAAAGATAAGAATGTTTGAATGTATGTGTTCACCTTCTGTATTGTATGTGTGTGTGAAACAAAGACGATAAGTGCTCGGTCGAGAAAAAGTTTCAATGTCTTTGAGATAAAGATTTGAGAGCGATATATAAATTGAGAAGGATTGATAGGATTAGAAATGAAGAATAAGGGAGATGTGTAAATGGAAGAAGGGTGTAATTGAGAGAGGAGGAGATGTGCTAAAATGTTTTGGACATATGTGAAGAATGAAAGAGAACAGAATGGTTGCAAGGTACGTAGATCCGATGTAGATAGGGGAAGGGTAGGGGGAGGGAAGGCCGAAGTGGAGATGGATGGATGGAGTGAGAGTGATTTTGACGGAAGGAATTTTGAGTTTAGAGAGGGTAGATTTGTGGAGACAGAGATGGAGGGAGGTGGTGAAAGCGTTGAAAGGTAAGAATAGTTATGTTGTAAGGGAATTGTGGCAAACGAAAGTGGGAAAAAAAAAATTATATATATAATATATATATATATATATATATATATATATATATATATATATATTATATATATATATATATATATATATATATATATATATATATATATATATATATATATATATACAATCCGCATCCGCATCCGCAATCTCATAACATTTAACATCCGCATCCGCATTTTCGAAAATTCAAAATCCGCATCCGCACTTTCAAAGTTCAACATCGCATCCGCATCCGCACTTTCGAAA
>SEYY01020609.1:15000-57161 GCA_009176605.1 Armadillidium nasatum | reverse complement strand
GTTGACACTTTTGAAGGTACGGTGACCTTGACCATCCGTCGGATCCGAAAGTAAACCGGTTATCGTTAACACGACCACTATATATATATATATATATATATATATATATATATATATATATATATATATATATATATATATATATATATATATATATATATATATATATATATATTTAGGGGCCTCACCATAGGGGCTTACCCCCCTGGGACCTTGTAACACCAGGGATACCCTGGAGCTACGCCCCAGGTTGCCCCTCAGGGGAATTACCCATGATCTTCAGTTTGGGTGCTCACCTACTCTCGTAGTAGGATGAAAATGTTATGGATTTCCTTTCTTTAGGATCCGACTTAGAATAATTCTGAAATTTGAAATTTTTATTTTTTTTTTATTTTAATAATAATTATTTACATTTAAAATTATATTGGCAGCTGGGATATGTCATATGATGTTGTATTTGAAAATAGTAATCGAAGCTTTGGCAAATCGATGGCGAGAGGAGTAATGTGATCAAGGTGAAATATAAGAAACATCACTTAGTAAAATTTAAAAAAAAAAAAAAAAACTGAGATAACAACAAAGTGATTAAATAAGATTGGAGAGGCAACATGATAAATACTTCTCACTTAGAAAACAACGTTATGCGCCAACCAGCACTCAAAAACGAACGGGGTAGCAACGTCTCGTTCCTCAATGCATGTCAAGGAACCCAAAGGAACAGGGGAGATCTCCGACCTCCAGAAACATCATACCGAAAAAGTAAAATCTGCCTTTCAAACCCATCTAGAAAGGGAGTGTGTAACGTCTAAATTTTGGTGGAGGGAAAAGTATTCCTCTAAAACTCCACAACTTCGAGGCTACGCCATCAAAATAACATAAGGGAATAAGAAAAACGGGAAATGCTCAAAACGGGTCAGGGAAAGAGATAGAGTAAAATGATGCGAGACTATTAGGGAGAAGAAAGGTGAGAAAGGGTGTGAAGAATTTGAGGAGTACACCTCTCCCAGGTGATACTGAACCCTCAAAACGGGATCAGGAAAAAGGTTAAAAAAATTAGGTGCTATGGCTACACCCCCCCCAAAGGAGGGGGAGAATGGAGAGGAAGGGGAAGGGGAGGGAGTATATCCCTCCTGATGAAGTTAAACTCTGAAAATGGGGTCAGGAAAGAGGCTGAAAAAATACGGTGATATGGCGTCTAAGCCACCATTTACTAAAGATAGGGTCAGGAAAGAACATGGGGTCGTAACATTGCAGAAAATGGCTTCATGAAAGAGAGTGATGTGGAACTGTTCAACCTAGATTATAAATTGCAAATCAAAGGTAGACAGGCCATTTTGGCGGTGGAAACTCATCTTGGATTGTATATATATATATATATATATATATATATATATATATATATATATATATATATATATATATATATATATATATATATATATATATATATATATATATATATATATATATATATATATATATATATATATATATGCTTGCCTGCAATTTATAATTGTGTTGTTTTAGTTGCATATGATATGCCTTTTATTTGAAATGCAATTCCACTCAAGAAGCTCTTCTTGAGAGGTCGAACTCTGTAGCTTTTCTCCTTATCGATCGTCTGCTCTCACCATCTCATATATATATATAATCACTTAAGTCACTTCATATCTTTCATTGTAATTTACCCATCACAAGGAACACACTTTCCTGAAATCTCCTGCCGCAAATTTTCCCTTATAGGAAATGTCGAACGACAAATCTTTACACACTTTTTTTATATATATTTTTTTAACTCTTCGATTTCATACCTCTAACCATCATGCACATACAATTCTTTTCTTTGATTAGAGCACTTTCATAAGCAGTTTTGTGAGCATGTCCACTTTTCATTTTCTATGGAATTTTTCTTTCCTAATCCTCATTTATTTCATTCATTTAGATCTCCAGACTTTTTTTTACACCAGAGGTAACAGTATATATATATATATATATATATATATATATATATATATATATATATATATATATATATATATATATATATATATATATATATATATATATATATATATATATATATATATATATATATATATATATATATATATATATATATATATATATATATATATATATATATATATATATATATATATATATATATATATATATATATATATATACTGAAGAGCAAAGTTAACGCACCACTGGAAAAAAAGTCAATAGGAGGATCCTAAAACTTACAAAAACTTGTTGTAATATTGTTACTAAGAAACACATGGTTATGCATAATGGGAATAATGTATTGCCCCACCGTGGGAACTCCCAGGACCCTGAAATACTGTTGAATATAAGTAGGGTGCGACGCAAACCTGCAACTGGCCGTCAGTACTTTGTTTGGCCTTCCCTTGCACGTATGACAGCTAAACACCGTTGATGCATGCTGGAGATTAGGTCCTGGATGGTTTCTTGTTGGCAGTTCCTCCCATAGGCGTACAACCGTTTGTCGCAGGTCGTTAAAGTCTGTGTAGCTGGTGCTGTAGTTGTCTTTTCAGAGTGTTCCACAGATGCTCAATGGGGTTTAGGTCAGGACTGTACTCGGGCCAGTCCAATGTTCGAATCCCTACCATGTTGAGGTAATCACCAACACATCTGGCTACGTATGAGTCTGTCGTTATCCTGCATGAGGACGAAGGCTTCACCGATCTAGGGGCCAAATGGTATGACGTACGGTTTTAGTATGTCCGTTATGTATCGTTGCCCGGCTAGATATCCTGCATCGAAGACGTGAAACTCCGTGCGGTTATGGAAGAGATATACCACTCCAAACCATAAGCGGATCCACCACCGAAGGGGAGTATCTCTGGCAATGTTCATGCCTCATAGCAATCATGACACCTCCGATAAACTCTTGAATGTCTATCGGACCTGTTCAGATTGAATTGGTACTCGTCCAATCCTGGTGCCGCCGATGCAGATGTTGTGCGAAAGCCATCCTTGCTCTTCGGTGCTCCCTGGTGAGCGGGGACTCTCTTGCCGACCTCCGTGTTTGGTGTCTGTGTTCCGTGATGCGACGTCGAATGGTATTCGTGCTAACAAGGTTCTGATGAAAAACCTGCATCGCGAGCTGCCATTATCCGTACATATCTGTCTTCAACGGCAGTTGTTGCCCGTTGCCTACCTTGGCCAGGCTGCTTGGTGTGAGCATGTGTCAACTCGTACTCTATAGGACCCTTTCAATCGTTGCGTGGGAGACTACGAACCTTCGGCCCAGTTGGCGTTGGTCGTACCCTTCAACTGCCGGTATTGTGATTGCTACGCAGTCATCGCATGTTAAACTCCATCACAAACTCTCCATGTTACTTTTATAAACGTTAAATGTTGAATACTCTCGATACCCGGCATAACTGTGACGCTACCTCTCCTACCACGTCACTCAAAGAATTTGGCTGGTTTTCCACTTTACCTTATTTCGTCGATATCGAACCTACGCCCCCCATCGATGTTAAACTCCATTACTTTGGTAAGTACGGACCCACACCTCCTCATACAGGCACACCCATTACCCTAGATTGTCGTTGGGCCTTCCAACTAATAAATTGCGGATGGTGCGGCGTTAATTTTACTCTCTAATATATATATATATATATATATATATATATATATATATATATATATATATATATATATATATATATATATATATATATATATATATATATATATATATATATATATATATATATATGAGAGTGAGAGAAAGAGATAGATAAAGAAAAAGAATATTGGATTAAGAGAAAAGAGAGAGAGAGAGAGAGCGTAAAGATGGGGAAAATAACCTGTTTTAGTTTGTTTATTTCTTCCTTCCTGTGAATCGAAAATTTTGTTTGATTTTGAATCGCATCAAAAATTGAATTTCAAAGAAATTTCCTTTTCATTTTTAGAAAATAAAGAAAAGGTAGAAAAAGGGAAAAAAAAGAAACATTCATTTTAAATAAGTTTAATTTTTTTTTTTCCTTTCCTTTCAAAAAATCTGAATTTCTTAAAAGGGAAAATTATAATGTTTTACTTTTGTAATAATTAAGAAGTTTTCTTTTCTTTTCATAATTTTAATTTTTAAAGTTTTAATTCGTTTAATTTTATGAAGAAACTCAAATTTATTTTTCATTTCTTTCCTCTCTACATTAAAACTTAATTCATTTTTATTTTAAATCACTTACTACTCACTAATTAAAGCTCAATGCGTTATATATATATATATATATATATATATATATATATATATATATATATATATATATATATATATATATATATATATATATATATATATATATATATATATATATATATATATATATATATATAGTAATGGACTAATATAAACTAGGGAAATATTGTTATTTGCATATAGTTTTTTTTGAAGCCTTCCGTACTACTTTCTTAGCTCCATGACTCTAATGCGTGTAGTGTAACATTGTCGTTTTCTAAACAGTTAAGTTAGACAAAATTTACCTAAAAAAAGGTAACAGCAAACATACAAAATTCCCTATCTATTTGTGTGGAGCTCAATTTTGCAAAGTCTGTGAATTTTTATTATTTTCATTTTGAATATATAAAAATAGCCAAACTCTCAGATAGGAGTTTGTCAGAATCTTCAGATAATTCTATTTTTCATTAAGTTTGGACTAGTGATAAGATTAAGATTCTTTTTGACGATGACGATGACGATGTTTAAAATAATTTTGACAATGACGTTGAAATTGAAAAAGTTAATTTAAAAATTTTCAGTATTATAATAAATTCAACAAATTTATAATAAGGAAGAATTAATTCATCTTTCCTTTACTCTTCAATCAAATGTGTAAATACATGCAATTTTAAAATATAGATATAAAATAGGGTGTTTTACTCGCTTTCAGGCACTGATATGCGGTTATAGGAATGAAAGTACTTGTGATATGTTAATAAAATTTGCTTCGAGCAAACCTTCGTGTGTGTGAGAAGCGAGGTAGAAACATGAGAGGTCACGCCACTTGCCAAACATCCAACGTCAACATGTACGAAATTGAGCCCTCCTATGAAGATAGAGTCATTTCCAGAAGGACTTTGGCAGTATTCTATCGTGACATGGAAGAGCGTTTGCAGGCATACAATGACGATAATGGCTATCAATTCCAACACTTGTTGTAATGTCAGCACGATTTTTACACTCCAAGGTTTGCTCGAGGCAAGTTTTATTAACTTATAACAAGTATTTTGATATCTATAAGTGAATATCTGGCTCAAAGAGCAAGTGGGACACCTTATAATAGAGTTGTCCAACGTATAGTGTGCGGTGCAGTGCGATGCGCGTTTCAGTCATTTTTGTATGGAGCGATATGGTAAGTAACACAATTTCAGCGACTTGGTGGAGTGCATGGTGTGGGCCACTGGTGCGCACCGCACGTCAATTACTATATACTAAGATGATCCTCTGTCCCGTCAGTCTATATATATATATATATATATATATATATATATATATATATATATATATATATATATATATATATATATATATATATATATATATATATATATATAAAGGCGTAGCATCAGGGGGTACCGCGGGTGCCTGTGTATCCTTTAATGAAATATTTTGATCTTAATTGAAAATAAATAGGAAAAAAATTATTTGTAATCCAATTCTTTACTGATAATTTTTGCTAAAAAATAAATAAAATATATATATATATATATATATATATATATATATATATATTATATATATATATATATATATAATATATATATATATATATATATATATATATATATATATATATCTCAAATCTGGTGGGCAAAGGCCAGAGGCCTACCAAAATTTCTACCAGAGTTAGGGGGAAAGACGGAAACCTGGTCAAATTAAAAGCCGAAGTGACCTGATAATAAACGTTTGGAAGTGTGTAAGTCATAGGAAGTTCAGAAAATAGATGATAGGAGTGTGTTCCAGACTTTACCAGTAGAGTACATGTAAGATTGAGCATAGCGGTTAAGTCTCTTGTCAGAGAGTTGGATAGAGATAGGATGAGACTGTGTAGAAAGACGAGTCGCACGAGCCCTACTCATTGGAGGAGGTATGCAACGAGAGAGTTCAGAAGAGCAGTGTCCATTGTAATAGCTATAGTATAGACATGGTGACGCAACAATTTGACGGGCAGAAAGAGACTAGAGAGAATTAGTGAGAGCAGGAGAGTTGATAAGAATAAAAGTCCTAGCCTCCACCTTCTCAGTGATAGCTGTATGAGTGGAACCACCCCATATATGTGACGCATACTCCATACAGGGGCGAACAACATCCCTATAGAGCAAGCAACTGGGGTGGAGTGAAGAAATTCTGAAGGCGCCTCAGAAGCACCCAAACTCTTAAAAGCTTGTTTAAAAAAAAGAGGTAATATGATTTTTCCAAGAAAGATCATACGTGAAAAAAAAATACCAAGAATATTAAGGAGAGATGAAGGTTTGAATTGTGTGTTTTCAAAGAAGATATCATAGTTGTGTGGAAGATTGTGTTGAGCAGAGAGAGATGGATTGATTGAGTTTTGGAGGCATTGAAAACAATCATGTTCTCTCTGCTATAATTTGAAATGCGAGATAGATCAGAGGTCAGCTGTTCCAAGGCTACCTTCCTTGCGTCTATTAACTGATGTTTGGATTGTCACCTGTCAAATTGAAAAGAGTAATGAAGGGTGGAGTCATGAGCATAAGAGTGGATAGGAGATGAAGAAGTAATAGAGAGGTCATCAATGAAAAGCAGAAAATTAGTTGGGAATATGATATATCCTTGATTAACACCACTATTAAAATATTTAAAAAAAGAACGATGGCCGTCTACAACAGCTGCTATAGAACGACAGGAAAGGAAATCAGAGAGAAGGTCACAGAGAGAAGGATATATTCCGAAAGAGGGAAGTTTAGAAATCAAAGCCTTGTGCTAGACTATCGAAAAGGAAAGGCCTGATCAGAAGAAATAAGAGACTATTATAAATCGTGTTGAAAGTTTAGAAAGTAAGAGTCGAATACTGAATTCATTAAATGAAAGTTATATTTCACGAGTTTCTGTCTTAAAGGTCCATACGACAGAGAAATCTAGTTATAGAGTATATGGAAAATAGAATTGAAGAATTACAAAGTTAAAAAAACACATTAGTGGAACAAGAAAGAAATTTAGATGAAAAAAAAGAAATTAAAAATAGAACTTGTTAAATCGGGACGTGAAATAGTTGCTTCTCATTCCACTTCTGGAAGTGAATTGTCCTAAAAAATAACTTCTAGTCAGGAATCCCAGATCAAAGGAAAGAATTCTTTTTTGCCAACCTGAAATTTTTGCTGAGAGGGAAGAACCATCGTCTCAGGATTTACCAACTTTCCTTATATTTTCTAAGTGGGGAGAAAATGAAGATGAAGTCTCTTCTTCATCCAAAGCTCTTATGAAACAACATGAGGGAGAAAAAAAACTTTGTTACTTCCAACGTTCTCAAGAGAAGATTACTTAATAAATTTTGGTGCATCGTAACGATCGTAACTCGTAGAAAGAAGTTTCAATTTTTGGTAAATAACTTAGCCTTAGATTAGAGAATCCTTAGAGAAGCAGTTTTTTAATATCAAATAATTTAAGATAAAACTGGAAAAAATATTTTTAATCTATGTGCTTAAGAAAATAGCGGAATATAACCAATAAAAAATAAAAATATTATTAGTTGCTTACTTTTTAATTAAAACAGTTAGGCCTAATGATGAATTTTGTCTCGAGGTTTTTACGAACAAAATCATTTGTCACTTTTATTTAGAATTATTTTAAGTTGTAACATTTATTTAAATGTCAAAAAAAATTATTTAAATTATGATTTGTTGAAAATTATACAGTTAAACACTTAAGAAATAAATTTATTTAAAAACAATTAAATGAAATCTACTTCCAATAGTTTCTACAGAAATTATGAGAAAGGACACCTTGCGGTTACAACTACAACCACAGTTTAGAAATAAGACGTTATTACAACGCGTTCAATTCAGGAACTAGTTTTTTTTCAATAGAAAAGACTTAACTGCTGTGATTTTTTATTTGGCAAATTTGGGATTAGTTTGCAACAATTAAATAATTAATTTCTCATACAGAAACTTTCATCAAATATATATATATATATATATATATATATATATATATATATATATATATATATATATATATATATATATATATATATATATATATATATATATATATATATATAGAGAGAGAGAGAGAGAGAGAGAGAGAGAAAGAGAGAGAGAGAGAGAGAGAGAGAGAGAGAGAGAGAGAGAGAGAGAGAAACAATTTATAACGATAATCTAGGTTCTGTTGTAAGAAAAATTTGTGCTTCTTAAAGCATTAAATTCAATAAGGGTATCAGAATGTGAATATATATATATATATATATATATATATATATATATATATATATATATATATATATATATATATATATATATATATATATATATATATATAGTAAGATCAAACTTTTGCAGGAAATTAATAAGAATTTGAAAGGAATGAGGGGAAACAGTCGACCCTCAGGCTCTTTGTTGTACCATTTAGAGTTTATTTATGTCCACTTGTTGTTTCCCTGTACCATTTGTGGTTTTTCAGTGGCACTTGTGGTTTTTACTTCTGGTTTCCACTCTCTTTCTTGAACTATTTCTAGCTTTTTCGAGCATTTTTTAGCAATAGCACTTGTCGTCAGGCTCGTGCCACCCTTGCTTAGGTCATTACCCCCCGGGAAAAGGGGAGTAAAAGTGTCAGCGGAAAGTTTCACTGAGGGTCAGGCTGTTTTGCATTGACACTTTGGAATGTTGCAAGACACTCTCGGTGATGGCACACGTGTGCCCATGAACACACGCACACACACACATTCACTCACCTGTCACTGTGATGTCATGTTACTCGGTCATCTTGAAACTATGACGTCATCTATCCGTCATTTTGATTTTTTGATCAGTGGTTTTGAATTTTCCTCTCCTTTCTCTTGACTACATTTTAACGCCAGGTATTGAGTAAAATTCATACTTCCAAAACTATCGAGACAGAGATTCGAATGCGTGTTCTCATGAATGGAAATCCATGACGTTACTGAGGAACCAAACTGGCTCATTCCTTAGAAAATAAAATTTGTTCAATTTAAGCACAAGTTTATCCCTTCTTCTACGTATCTTTTTCCTTTGGGACTTGGAAAAATATATTATTTATTAATTATATTATCACGCTTGAGTTATCAACTATATCGTACAAATTTATTACACGATTATTTATCTAAAATTTATATAACTATAATTATTCCATAATATTTTTATATAAATTTATATAAAATTATTGAAATTAATTAAATTATTATTATTATTATTATTATTATTATTATTATTATTATTATTATTATTATATTATTATTATCATTATATCACATATTTCTTTTAAGAGGAGTATTCAATTAAAATCTGTATGAACTAATGTTCAGTATCAATTATGAACCCTCCAATTTGTATTAAATGAGAAGGTGAAGTCTCAAGAATTCATAGGCAAACTCACACTCCCACAATATATAAATACATACATACGACAAAGAGAAGTCCGGTAATTTTTTAATACTTCACAGATATGTATCACAGAGTATAGGCAATGAGATGCCAGACACTACTTTTATACTTATTATAAGGCACATTGAATTATCAAACAGTCATTTAAATACTGAACATATAAATAAATAAATGTTCGTAGCAATGAGTTTCTTGCTGGTCTCTTTTATTCATCTTTTATATTTTTAATTAATAAACATTTATCTCAGTGTAGAGTTGTAAGAAACTATTTTATTTAATATACTTCTAAACATTAGATAGTAAGTGCGTGCAAATTAAGCATGTATTTGCCACGTCATAATCACGTGGCAAATGCTTGAGTGAGCTGTCCATTCGTATACCTCCACCTTTACGGGGTCCTCGTAGCACAAGGGATGCATTGTCTGCACATAAAGTTTGTGTAGACATAGGCAACTCCAGGCTTGTCTGCTGTGGTGCCTCCTTCTCTCCAGCCACCTCTGTCCTGTGGACTCTCTTATTTTCTGTTCTACATCGAAATTGATCTCAATTTCTTTAAAGCCCAAGTCTGTGCCAACCTAAGAAATTTGCATTAGGAGGGACTTGTAGATTTTTAATTTTTTTTATTTTTCCTTTTGTTTCTCTAACATCCCCTCCTTGAATAGGACTTTGCCCGTCAGCGGTGGTGATGTGTAAAAGAAAAAATGAAGAAAACGTGGATATTTGTTTCGTTTTCAACCAATACCCAATTTCTGGTGTTTTCTGTTTATTACTAACTTCTTGTGACTTATAACATAACCACATGCTTACAGTGTTCGATTCAAATGTTTCCCATCAACGATGCCAATCTATGACCACAATTTATTTATTTATAAAAAAAATCCTTATTAAATAAGAAATTAAAACATGATTTGAATTTATACATGCGAAGACATCTTTATTTAATATTGTACATATAGTTTTCAACTCATGACTCTATTTCTTTAATGAAAACATGATACCGCATACATCTCCTAGAATCTTCATCCCTTTTTTACAAAATAACTTAATTTTTTTTTCATTTTTATTATTTTTTCAAGGTAAAATTTTTTAATTTTTATTTTCAACTAAAAACTTTTCTATTCATTATTTTTTTTTTCAAGTAATTTTTTTCTCGAGAAATTTTTTTCTCAAGTAAATTTTTTTTTCAAATAATATTTTTTCGAACTTTATTGTTATTTTTTTTAATTTTTTCAAAAAAAGAAATCTTAAATTTATATGAATATTTCATGCATTAATGCACTGAATCATGTAAAGAATATAAGGACTCATCCACCACCCATTCACAAACTCACGCACATACAAGTACAAGCACACAGAAACAAATAAATTCTCAGTCATGCACAGGAATAAACATATACCTATGCTCCCATCAAATTTCCTTTTTTTAATTTACCAATATTTTACTTACAATCAAACCATTTTTATTTTAACTATCTAAAATTTCATTATCTCACGAACCTCTTTCAAAAAAGGATGTAAGGTATTCCTGAAAAATAATCTCTTTATCATTCTCAAACTTCATCTATATTTCTTTTATCTAGAAGATTTGCGAGGCAGCTAGGAAAATTCATTTGTATAAACCATGCGTTTACATTATGATTATATAAAAACATCCATCTTGCATACGTATGCATGCACACGTTGTTCATTCAAGTTTGTAAGCTCAACCCAATGTTTTTATTGATTACCAATAAAAAAATTTCTACTACGTGAATTTTCGTTGGACTTTCAGAATTTTGATCACGATGTTTTTCATCGCCATCCTGATTTTTCCTTTTCGTTTCCGACACTTATTATCAAAATTTAAAAAATATATCTTTAAATCTGCCATCTTGTTTTTCTTCAATCATGAAATCATCATGTGACTTTGTATTCATTAACACTTGCTATGGCTTAAATATTTAACTATTTTCGTCGTCATGGATGACTTCACATGTTCCCTTATCATATAGTTGTAACTTAAGCTATATTATTTTGGAAACAAGACAAATGCATACATTTCCTGTAAGAAAATTTGAAACAAAATATAACATGAACGTGTAGTAAAATATAAAATAGTAAAACATGAAAATTCTTCATATATACCATTATATTCGTATACCCAGAGTATTTGAACCTGGCATAATTTGTACTGTCATTCTATGATTTCATTTTCATCATTCTTCTCGGTATTATATTTATAAAATTATGCTATCACATTACAAGATAATTATATATATACAGTATTTATATTACTTAATAAATATACTTTACAGTAAATGATCCCAAATTTCATTAGTATGATGCTTCTCTATGATATTACATTCTAACTGACACAGAAGGTATTGAATAATTTACTCTATTACAAACAATTGTAAATCTATACCAATTTATCCTCGGGTTCACAGAATCTGATTTCTCATGAAAGGTAATTCAGGCCAGATATTTATGACGTCATACCCTTCTCCGATCCAAAACGTTTTATTTTTCAAGTCATAACCTGAATTTGAAAACATGGAAATTATTATTTTTTTTAAAACTCAGTAGCATGAAAATGCACGCTTAGGTATAATACCTAAGCGTGCATTTTCATGACTTAGATTCTCTATTCTTTTTTATATTATTTTCTTTATTTTTCTATTTTATTAAAGTTTCTTTTAAAATAAACATTATATTATTATTATTATTATTATTATTATTATTATTATTATTATTATTATTATTATTATATTATTATTAATATATATATATTATATATATATATATATATATATATATTATATATATATATATATATATATATATATATATATATATATATAAATTTTTTTATGAAGGATAATATACTAACGTATTAAAAGGGGATTGAAGCTGACCTGTTTCCTGTGAGTCCAAGTACAGTCGGGGGATCCTTTGAGCTTCGTTGGGTAAGTCTGTTTCCATGAGCCTTCTTATTGAGATCTTTTTAAGCTGTCGTAGTTCAATTGGTAGTGCTTTAACTTACTATCATAGAGGTCTGGTTTCGAATCCGCGTTCAGCAGACTTGAAATTTTAAATAAAAATCTATCGTGAATATGAAGTATAATATACTCATATATATATATATATATATATATATATATATATATATATATATATATATATATATATATATATATATATATATATATATATATATATATATCAATTGCCTTGCAAATGCGGTGTTTTTTAAAATGTATAGAGTTAAAAATAGTTTTGCTCACATATGCTTATTTCTTAAACCTAACAGTATTTTTCATCATTATTTAAATATTATTCTTTCTTCACTACTACGGGATTTACGCAAGGTTAGTCATAAATTCTGAAGTTTATTGAACACTCACTATTGAAGTTCTGATTGAAAAGTACGTCAAATCCACTTCATTTCCTTCATATCAAGCGTTATTTGTTTTCTTTAGAAAGGAGGTGTTCTTGACACTTCCTTCATGACTCTAAGTCTTGGCCTTACTGACCCTCTCGACTGCGCTTTCTCCTTTCGCCCTTGCACTCTTTTAGAATCTACTAATCAAGTTCGTCTTTAATATAACCTATCCCTTTAAACTCGCATTCCTTTGTTCCTTTCATAAGGCATCATTATGTTATTCATCATTTAATATTAAACCTGAAATAAGTATGAGAAGTAGTGGCTCATTTCAATACAATGGTTATCCTTGGCATTTGGAAATTCTTAATTAACTATAATTGATTCTGAAGATTTTTCCCTGCCTTTGTCCTTCTTCCATACTAAATACAAGAATGCAAAAGAAAGTAGAAAGGAAGGATGTTTTATATTGCCAAAGTTTGATGATAAGAGAAAACACGGTAAATCGGTATGCTTGATTAATGTTATAAATTGGAAACCAAGCAAACCCCCATCGATGGCTTATTCATTGAGAGCGCTATTTTTATTTTTCATAATAGCTCTTATTTTAAAAACTTTTAAACTGAATTTTATTTAAAAAAAATAATATGTGTAGAATAATTGTCTTATAATTAAGTATTGCGTGGTTTTTTTTTTAAGAAATTTTTATTTTTATTTAATTAATTTACATCATCGGTAGTTCCTTCGAATAGATTTAAATTAAAAAAAAAAACAGCCAATGAAAAATAAAGAATCAGTCATAAAACAACATTTGGCATATCATTCATTAACCAATCAGAAAACAGATACCATTTTCGTTTTGGTCTTCGCAACATGGAGGGTAGCAAAAGTGGAATAAGTTTCAAAAAGTTAATTGTTTTTAAGGCAGTGTTTAGTAATAGATATACATAAATGAATGTTTTTTAAAAAATAAAACCAATAAACTGTACTAAATTACCTTATAAGTTATTAAATGACGTCATAAGTTTTCATTCAATCAAATTATCTCTTACAATCGTTAGGCGGAGCTAATGCTATAAAAATATGACGTCAGAGTCAGTACACAATCTCTCTCTCTAACGTTCAACGGTCGGATGTTACGTCATTTGATTTCCAATTCTGCCATAGAATCTAGCATACTAGTAAATATCCTTATACAATGGAGAAAAGAATCTTAGAGTTAAAGATCTTATATCTGAATAGTAACACTATTTAGGTCCGATAATACATTTATCTTAATACTATTTTTGCTCCTGTAAATGAATTATTCTTACTGCATCATCATTTTATAAAAAAATCGATTCTATCTTAGGCTTTATATACATATATATGGTAATATGCGTTTATATTCCTTAGGTTTTTCATCACTGTTCTTCCACTCTTTTCAACATATAAAGTATTATTTGTGAATTTCATATATTTATATGGACCCCAGAAACGGGGTTCTATCTTCCCGAGATTGTACTGCCTGTACTACAAAAAGTTCTACTTCAGTATCTCTTTACAAAAACTTCCTTTTCGCTAAATTTAATGGAGTTGCCTCTTCACCTGTAATATATATATTTTTAATTCCTCATCCCCTTTCTGAGCCTACTTTAACTCTCTGTAGTTTATTTCCTTTCTAAATTTATTTAAAGAATCGTCTGCACTAACTTTAAATAGTTCTCCAAATGCAGCAGCCTTCAAGTTGGTTTCGCTCGGACGGTTAGATAGGCTCGGTTTTCTACTCTGAATTCCTGTGGTTTTTGAACTGTCGTTGACTACATTGTCATGACAACCACTCCTTACTACTTTCCGTCACTTATAGGCTGGCATCCTTAAGACCCATCCTTAATACGGCATAAATATATTCTTGTTTCTAAGGGTAGGTTTCAATATCAAAAGCTTCAAGAGGAAGTGTGTTAGTTATTCAGCATAAGTTTAGTAATCCATAAAAGGTTTGCTAATTTTGCTTTCAACTAAAGCTCCTGGTAACAGCGGATTTTTTCCAAACATCACCATGGATACCGTATTTCCGCAATCTTCTATGGGAGCTGTTCTTAAAGAAAATAGTGCAAAAGGTAGAAGATCAATCCACTTATGTATATACTTCGAGACTTCCTCAAGCATAGTCCTCAAACAGCTGAACATTACTCTTGGGTGAATTGCTGCTTGACGACATACTTTATTTCTAATATTTTGTACACACATTGGAAAAGACCTGAAATAAATTAAGACCCCCAGTCACTTATGAGCATTTTCATCACTTCTAATACGAGAAACATTTTCCGTACCATAATATCAGCTTTAATCTCTTTTTCTATGTTTTTCAGAGGAAAAGTCTAGTTGTACCTGGAGTACCTGTCTAAAAAGGTTGATAAATATTTGTACCCTCTGCATTCCGGCATCTTAAGAATGTCAACATGAACTATTTAAAATTTCTCGGATACCTCTAGAAACTCCTTAATTTCAGGTTTAATGTTCTTAATCAGCTTTCCCCTCTGACAAGGATCACACATTCTCACAAACTCTTTCACTTTTGCATTCATATTTTTAAACACGAATACTGATTTCAAGCTCTTCTCCGTTCTTTGAGCTCCTAAGTGCCTCCTGTAATGGCAATAATCAACCACTTCCTTTACACAACTTTCAAGTACATACACTCGATAATAACCCAGGGATATGTCAAAAGAAAGCTCTGCTTCAGTATCTCTTTACAAAAACTTCCTTTTCGCTAAATTTAATGGAGTTGCCTCTTTACCTGTAATATATATTTTTTAATTCTTCATCCCCTTTCTGAGCCTCCTTTAACTTTCCGTAGTTTATTTCCTTTCCAAATTTATTTAAAGAATCGTCTGCACTAACTTTAAATAGTTCTCCAAATGCAGCATCCTTCAAGTTGGTTTCTCTCGGACGGTTAGATAGGCTCGGTTTTCTACTCTGCATTCCTGTGGTTTTTGAACTGTCGTTGACTACATTGTCATGACAACCATTCCTTTGGGTATTTAAATTTCTACTCTCCGCCTCTTATAAGTTGGCATCCTTAAAACCCTCATCTCTTGTAAGGGTCTTATGAATACTTCCATTGTGAGACTTAAGTTTCAATTACAAAAAACCTCTTTGCATCTGCTCTCTTTTTCATCGGCTGCATTTTCCAAATGCCTGGAAAGCTAGTTCAATACCACGTTTTCAGATCATTTTATATGCTCTTTCTCAGCGTCAAACTCGGAAATAAAGGTTAAATGTTGCTTTTCCCGCGTGTTCAACGCCGACGGGCCTACTTTTCTGTTCAATGACTGCTTCACAGACAGATTATCTGTAAGTATTTTCACTTTTCTCCATTGCTTGAGATGTGATAATTTATTTAATGTCACTTTTATTACCAGGGGTTCTTTGCTGAATACCGTATACGACCTCTCAAGCAGCTTTAAAACCGAGCTTTAAAATTAAAAACGTTTTCTATCTTTTTCTAGGAAAATGGAACCTGAAGTAGCTACATCACTAGCATGGGTGAAGATAATTAGAGAGCTATCTCCTTAAGGGTACCCTAGCTCTACTGCATTTTGCAACGCTGACTTTGCTAAATCAAATGATAACTCCGAATTGCAATTCCACTTTATTTTTCTAGAACTGAAAGGTTTTTCTCTCAATCCACGCCTCAGGAGTTCTTAATTATGTGTCACATTCGGAATGCAAGAACGGTAAAAGTTAAGCAACTCTAGAAATGATCTGAGTTTCTTAACCGACGTAGAATTTAACATTCTCTTAATAACCTCGACTCTTTCTCTATTCGGTTTCATTCCGCAGCTGGAAATGTCGAATCCCAAAAACGTTACCTCCTTTTTGCAATAAGAAAATCGTTCTAACACTTTCTCTAATATTTGTTCATGCTCTTTTTCCCCTTCGGTTGCAATTAGTATGTCGTCTATATACACAAACAATATGTTCATAAATTTGAAAAATGCACCCGCTGAATTGCAATGCCCCTCGACAATTGTGTTGTAGCTAAAACTACAAAAGGAGTATTTATGGTGAAATATTTCTTTCTTTCTTCATCCAAAGAAAGATTGTAAAAATATTTTGCTAGTTCTAGTTTGGTAAAAATTTTGTATTTTGCAATTATGTTGAATATATCACAGAGGTTTGGGATCGGGTAACAATCTCTAACCGAAATAGCATTTTGTTGGCTTAGATTTGCAACTACTCTCTCCTCCGTCTCATCTTTTTTAAAAACATTTATAGTTAAACCCTACTCGATGTTGATACTCCTTATAACTCCAGCTTCGAGTAACTTTCGTAGCTCTGACTTTGTATTTTTGTTTATATTAGCAGGGAGCCGCAGTGCCTTAATATCGATGGGCCCAACTTTTACTTTTATTTAGTAAAGGAAATTATTTTTCAGCTCTTGCTGAACTCTCTCAGGTAAAGAACTTGCTACATCCATCTGTGGGTTTTGGTCCGGAGTGACGTCAAACTTTTCATTCATCCTTTCACTCGTATTACTATGACTGCCATATTTCACCCATTCATTCAAATGCTCAATTTGTAATTTCGAGTTTAATTTTAGATATGGGTTTTCAAGTTAATACTTAAAATTATTGATAAGCTGGAAAAGAGAGAATAGGGTTGATCGAAAAAGTACAAGATAATTTAAGAATATAGTCAGGAAGCTTACTAACTAATATTTCAATATTATTAGGAGGATTAAAACTAGTTTAATACTAAAATTTGTTTCTGCATCACTTAATTTGCTTTCCTTAAAATTTAATACAAAATTGTTACTACATAAAAAGTCTAAACCTAAAATAGGCATTGGAACATAAGGCAGGCTTTAGCACGTCTACCTTACAGATACGCCTCTTTCCAATATCAATGCCTACCATCTCCTAACCATACACCTCTATGGGGGGTTTTATTTGCAGCCAATAAGTTCCCCATTATTTGGCTCATTTTCTCCTTTGCATTTGCAGGGACCACGCTCAAAACTGAACCACAGTCGATCACAAACACCCTCCCTGTTACTTTATCTAATAACTTATAAAGAGGAGAGAATGGGGGAGAATTAGGGGAGTTGAAGGATTCTATTCTATTGTACTTGTGTTTTGAAGTCGAAGCTCGAGAGGAAGAATTCTCTTCCCTCTCGCTTGGTGGTGGAGATGGCATTTTCTTTCTGTTTGGTTCGCCTGCCTCTTTGGGGAAGTTTCATTTCCTCTTTCCAATAGTAGACCTTGCCTTTGGGGGAATTTTTCTAATGCGTAGCATTATGTAACTGTCTTTTCCTTGGGATTACACTATTCTCTATTTTCATAGGTGTCTGTTTGTTTCACCTCCATCTCCTTTGCTCTCAGTGCCTAAAAAATTATGTCTATTCAATTTGCATTATTGCAGGTGTCTCTATTCCGATCACCAAAATTTGTAACTACCTTGCAACTGTGAGGATTATTAAGAAGTATAGGGTTAAGAATAGCTATGCTCACTTATTATGTTTATTTCTTGAATCTAATAGCATAGCACAATCAAATTTTAAGAAAGGTTAGGAATAGCTATGCTCACTTATTATGTTTATTTCTTGAATCTAATAGCATAGCACAATCAAATTTTAAGAAAGGTTAGGAATAGCTATGCTCACTTATTATGTTTATTTCTTGAATTTAACAGCATAGTACAGTCAAATTTTCATCATTATTTAAATATTATTCTATCGTAACTACTATGGAATTTAGGGAAGGTGAATCATAAGTTCTACAGCTTTATGGGCACTCATTACACAAGTTCTGATTGCAAATCAAGTCATATCCACTTATTCAATTTATATCAATCCTTATTTGTTTTTTTAGGAAGGAGGTGTTCTCGACATTTCCTACATGGGCTAAATCGTGGCCTTACTGACTCTCTCGTCTGCGATTTCTCCTTTCGCCCTAACATTATCTTATATTATATTATTCATTACTTAATATTAACCTGAAATAAGTATGAGGAGTAGTGGCTCATTTCAATATATATATATATATATATATATATATATATATATATATATATATATATATATATATATATATATATATATATATATATATATATATATATATATAGTGTTCGTTTTTATAAAATAGTTTGAAAAAAATTTTAAAGATCAATTTGCGCGCTAACCTCGAAGGGAAAACAATTTTAAAATATTATTATTAAATGTAAAATATATTTCTTTTATATAATATTATATTAAATTTTCAATAAAAAAATGTTAGTGTTCAAAATTTCGATTCTAATGTATTTTTATACGTATTATGTAAATTATTATTAAATAATACTTTAGAATTAAAATAAATAAAATTTTGTATATTATTTCAATGTGAATTTATAAACTTTTATAATAATGACTTTGTAAGCAATTTTTGTTAAAAATAAGAAACCAAATAAAGCGAAAAACAGAGATAATTTAGCCAGAAGGAAGAAAGAAACAGCAGCAGCACCAAGAAGATGAGCTCGCCCAAAGAAGAGCCACCTCCAAGAACTGTGCATAGATAGTTTGACAGTTTCTTATGTCCTCGACTATCTAACATAGCAAATGGCTCAGAAACAACTATCCAGGGATCAAGAAGAAGCTGTTGCTGTTACCTCCCTTTGCCCTTCCCTCGAAGCGGCAATACACAACTGAGGCAGCTGGCTGCCAACTGGGTAGCCATTTTCAAGTTCGGTCTACCAGCCCAACTACTGACCCAGCGATTCGTCCAAAAGTTCGGCCTACCAGCCGAACTGCTGCGCCAGCAATTTGTCCAAAATTTCGGCCTACTAGCCGAACTCCTTTCACAGAGTACACTTTCAAGAAGACGTTCACTCCGTGTCTCGGTGAGGAACTGATATATAGTGTTCGTTTTTATAAAATAGTTAGCCAAAAATTTTAAAGATCAATAAGAAAACAAAAAAAACCTCGAAGGGAAAACAATTTTAAAATATTATTATTAAATGTAAAATATATTTCTTTTATATAATATTATATTAAATTTTCAATAAAAAATGTTAGTGTTCAAAATTTCGTTTCTAATGAATTTTTATACGTATTATGTAAATAAATTATTAAATAATACTTTAGAAGTAAAATAAATAAAATTTTGTATATTATTTCAATGTGAATTTATGATACTTTTATAATAATGACTTTGTAAGCAATTTTTGTTAAAAATAAGAAACCAAATAAAGTGAAAAAACCAATCATTTGTTAATTGATCCTTTACATTTTGAGATAATTTCAAATGGTCGTTAGCAAATATTGTTACATTCACTTTAGCCAAGAAGCCGAAAGAAGAGCCCGCACCGTCCAGAAGAAGCTCTCCAAAAGCAGAAGAAGAAAACGCCTCTACAGCAGCAGCAGAAGAAGACGTCCCAGCTGAAGAAGTTCAACGCCTCTGCTCCCGAAAGGAGACCCAGTTTGGCAGACCATTTGCCCTCGACTGTGGTTCCTCCTTGGACGTAGCCTGCCATCCAAGGCTACAGACGGTCCGCAGGCTTGAAGAAAAGTGGTGGCTACCACACGACTACCAGTCAGCATTCCACAAGGGGACTTATAAAACACCCAGCCTCCTGATCGATCCCCCTGCGCTACTACAAAGTATAGGGACCTCCTGCACCACATAATTGGTAACTCCGGAGATAATTAGGTCCCTACAAATTGGTAACCCTGGTCATCGGTTACTAAATATATATTTATATTATTTCACCTCTGGTGGGCAAAGGTCAGAGACAAACTAAAGTTTCCTATAGAGTTAAGGAGGAAAGTCGAAAACCTGGTCAAATTAAAGCTGACATGACCTGATACACGTCGTTTGAAGTTGTGTAATTCATAATAAGTTGGGAAAATAGATAAATGGAGTGTGTTCTAGTTTACCAGTAGAACACATGTAAGTTTCAGCATAGCGGTTAAGTTTGGGGTTAGAGAGTTTGACATAGAAAGGATGAGACTGCTTAGTCAGACGAGTCGCACGAGCCCTTCTCAATAGAGGAGGTAGGCGAAGAGAGATTTCAGAAGAGCAGTGTTCAATGTAATAGCGATAGAATAGAGAGAGTGTCGCTACAATTCAACAGGCAGAAAGCGACTGGAGAGAATTAGTGAGAGCAGAAGAGTTGAAAAGGCTAAAAGCCCTAGATTCCACTTTTTCAAGGAGAGCTGAATGAGTGGAACCACCCCAAATGTGAGTGGCGTATTCCATACAGAGACGAACAACACCCCTATACAGAGCAAGCAACTGGAATGGAGTGAAGAAATAAATGTAGGTGCTCAAAACACCTAACCTCTAAGAAGTTTGATTAGAAAGAGAGGTAATGTGATCTTTCCAAGAAAGAAAACGAGAAAAAGAAACAACAAGATTATTAAGGAGAGATAAAGATTTGAGTTGAGTGTTTTCGAAGAATATATTATAGTTGTGTGGAAGATTGTGACTGGAATACAGATAGAAGAATTAAATTTTGGTGGCACTGAGCACGACCATGTTTTCTCTTCCCCAATTTGAAATGTGAGATAGATCAGAGGTCAGCTGCTCCAAGGCTACCTTCTTTGAGTCAATTAACTGCTGTTGGGAGGGGGGCGCCTTTCAAATTGAAAAGAGTAATGAAGGGTGGAGTCATCAGCATTGGAGTGGATAAGAGATGAAGTTACAGAGAGAAAATAATTAATAAAAAGCAGAAAAAGTGTTAGAGATAGGACATATCCTTGAGGAACACCATTATTAATAGATTTAAAAGAAGAACGATGAACGTCAACAACAGCTGCTATAGAACGCCTAGAAAGGAAATCAGAGAGAAGGATAGATTCTGAAAGAGAAGTTTCAAAATCAATGCTTTGAGCCAGACTCTATCGAAAGTTTTCGATATGTCAAGGGCCACATCAAAAGATTCACTGAAATGTCGAATAACAAAAGGTCAAGAATCAGAGAAAAGGGAAGGGAGATCACCAGTAGAGCGTTTTTTTAAAAAAGCCATATTGTCAATCAGGGATAAGATTAGAAGAATTGAGATGTTCCCATATATTCCTGTTAAAGATAGATTCGGAAAATTTAGAAAGAAAGAAGATTAAAGAAAAGGGACAGTAGTTAGGGGGTTGGGAGCAGTCCACCTTCTTCGGCACAGGCTGAATGAACGCATGTTTCAAGCAGGAAGAGAAGGTTTAAGTAGAAAGACAAATTCGAAATAGTTTACCAAGGAAGGGTGCAAACCTGGAGACACAAGTTTTGAAAACCACAGGAGGGATACCGTCAAGACCGTATACCTTTTTAGTGTTAAGCTCAAAGAGAACAGAAACGAACTCTTTGGAAGAAATTACAATTTTTCTCATAAATAAGTTTGAGGGGGTTGAATGTGCAGGAACATTTCCGGAATCATCTAATGTTGAATTAGGGGCAAAAGTTTGAGCGAAGAGCTCATTTTTAGAGGAAGTCAAAACGACACTTGTACCTTTAAAAGATACTAAAGGAAGGAAAGAGGAAGAAGCAAAGTTAAGAGTTTACATTTTTTGCAAAGGGCCAGAAAGAGCGTGAGGAAGAAGAACCAGAGAGATTGTAGAATTTTAAATGAAGAAATGAGTGTTTAATGTTACGGAGAATATATTTTTCACCATTCCGGGATGAAATATAAGACAAGATACGGAGATAAGAAGGTGATCGGATGAACGCAGAGGAGGATAAGAGGTTAGGAGAAGGAAAAAAGTTAGGAAAAGATCAAGTATGTTGGGTTCATCACCAAGATGGTCAGGGATACGGGTAGGGAGATTCCCCATCTGTTCAAGTTTTTTCGCAATAGAAAATTGGCATGCGAGTTCATCAGCTGGATCATGAGAACTGGATGAAAGCCATAGGCGGTGGTGAACATTGAAGTCACCTAAAATGATGATTTCGGAGAAAGGTGAAGAGAGAATGTGTTCTATTTTGGAGTTAAGACAGTCGAAGAATTTTGGATAGTCTGTAGAGTTAGGAGACAAGTAGACAGAACAGATGAATTTAGTTGTCGAATTGCAAGAAAGCTTAAGCCATTAAGTTGAGAATTCAGAAGGCTCCAAATTAGAGACACGAGAACAGACAACATCGTTGCCACAAATTCGTAACATCCGCGTTTGGCTGAAAATTGAGGATAGAGACAATAGGAGGAAACAGAGTAGGGTTTGCTCTCAGAGCACTCAAACTCCTGAGTTTCGGTCAAGAACAAGAGATGAGGTCTTGAAAAAGAGAGGTGGTGTTCGAGAATGTGGAAATTAGAATTCAGGCCGCGAATTTTGCAGAAGTTAATGAAAAAAAGAAGAACGTGCACCAGTGCAAGTCGGCATAGAGGTCTTAGTGGCTGCAACCCCATCACTGGAGGTCACCATCTCCCAAGTGGAGATGGTGGAAGGGGTGTATGATGGGCATTCCTTGGATCCCGCCACTTGAAGCATCTCCAAGGCAGTTTTATATTTCGCCATTTTGAAGTTATATTTCAAAGGTTGTGTACGAGAAAGTTCTTGTAAATTTGTTCTAACATGAGAAGGGAGTCTTAGGAATGAGAAGTGGGAGCATAGAAATTCCAATATAAGACAAGGGTATACTAGAGAACCTCTGAGAAGGTGAAACGCGAAAAAGAACTAACTAAAGGGCAACGGAGTGAAAGGGAATTATCTAACCCTTCATATTACTCCACGTTTAAGCCCAATGGAGGGTACTTTCATCGTTTCGGACTCCGATACGTCCTCCCCTATATATATATATATATATATATATATATATATATATATATATATATATATATATATATATATATATATATATATATATATATATATATATATATATATATATATATATATATATATATATATATATATATATATATATATATATATATATATATATATATATATATATATATATATATATATATATATATATATATATATATATATATATATATATATATATATATATATATATATATATATATATATATATATATATATATATATATATATATATATATATATATATATATATATATATATATATATATATAACACAATGAATAACACCATAGAATGACTTCATACTCCTTTTATTTAATATATTATATAAAATGTATTCTCAATACCATATACAATAATAATGATGTATTCATAATAACTGGGTCTGATTTTCATGTAAGGGAAGTCAGGAAATGACGTCATTTCCCATTTATTCAAAATGTTGTTCTTAATAGTTACAAGTCTTCATATTACGTTGAACAGTTCTCTTCTGAGTATTATTAAAGACTGCAGTCTTTAGTTTTGATATTCAGTAAACAAATAAATTATTCCCAATCATTTCATGATAAGCAACACCTTCTCCTTAGTAATTTCTAATCGATATCCTCCATTCAGGTTTCTAACTCATGTTCTTTGAACGTTTACACATATTACTTCAACAGTGTCATCATATATATCCAACTTTACTAAACCTATTATATTGTATTATTGTAATATTGTATTACTTATACCTCCACATGCTGTCTTTATTATTACAACGGAAGTAGGGGATCAAAGCATTTTTATACCAATTACACAATTATCATTGATTAAAAATCAGGACGTATATTTTTAACGGCGTATATTTTTATCACTCCTCCAAATTACTTTTTCATTCTCCTGAGCCTTTAGTTAAACACCTTATTCGAATTCTTGATATTTCCAATTTTATGCCAAACTTCATTTACTTACATTTATTTACAGCATCAGAATCAACTGTTTCGTATAAGCGACGTCAGTCTATAACAATATTTATTGTATTTATAAATAAAAAAATCTTTATAACATAACAAATCAATACCATTAAAACATGTTATTTTATTCTTTCGAAGACATCATTATCCAATTTTATTTATTACATAATTTCATCTCAGGACTCTATTTCTTTAATTTCCCTATGATGACAAATACATCTTCTAGAATCTTCATCCCGTTTTCTTCAAGATGAAACTTAAATTTATTTTTAAACTATTTCATTTTACCTTTTCCATGTTCCTTTCAAGCTGTGAAATTAAAGTAAAATATTTTTAAGCCAACTCATTTTACATTTTCCACATATTTCTGGCAGAAACTTGTAATTTTTTTTTTTATTATTATTTTCAACTAAAAACATTTCTTAAAAATTTTTATATATGGAAAAAATAATTTGATGCCAGTAATTATAAAAATTTACAAAAAAATATTTTGCAATAATTTTATTTATATAAATTTAAAATAAATTACAAAGCGATAAATTTGTACGATATGACGAAATGGTGGTTATATAATCAATAAAGTAATAAATTATTCAAAATCACAAAGATAAAGATGCGAATAAAGAAAAACGTTTTGCGTACATTGAACAAGTTTTGTTTTCTAAGGAATATAGATTTATATATAAATTTATAGATTTATAGATTTCTATTCTTGAAGTCCTGCGTTCAAATCTCGGTCTCAATAATTTGATTTTCACTCAACAGATGGAGTCAAAATGAAGTCAAGGAAAAGACGAAAATTTAAAAACATGATCAAATCAAAGATGGCGGAAACTACGTGGCCAAAAATAAAATGAAATTTGCAGACGGATAACAGTATAGTGTCAAAATGATCCAGGATTGTGACGTCACAGTGTCAGGTATGTGTGTTTGTGTTAGTGTGTGTGTGCGCATGAGCCCACGTTTGTGGCGTCATCACTGAGGGTTGCTTGCAATATTGAATGTCGCCAATGTTATTGCAATGGGACTTTGACATAAGTGACAGTTGAGTTACGACACCTTCCATCTTCATACAAAGAAGAGGTTTCACTTGCCGTTGCAAAAAAATAATAGAAAAGTTAGAAAAGGTTAGAAATAGCAAAAGAAAGAGAGTGAGTGCTGGAAGCAAAAACTAAAATTCCCACTGAAAATCTGAAAGAAAACCCTCAAGTGCTAATAAAAAACCAAAATTGGAGACAAAAAAACAGACAAAAAGGTCTAGGAAAGAGATTGAGGGGGGGGGGAGTGATTTTCATTCATTTCATATAAAATTTCCTCTCAAAAAATGGTAAGGAATGAGAGTGATCCATTTCCCCTCAGGCACCACTTAGCACTGGAAATGCTGTCAACATTTCTCCCTACTATATATATATATATATATATATATATATATATATATATATATATATATATATATATATATATATATATATATATATATATATATATATATATATATATATATATATATATATATATATATATATATATATATATATATATAATGAGTTGAAATTGCTTTTAAAAGTTTTTAAAAGCTCTCAGTCATTTCTTCTGAATATAAAGAAGAAGAAAAAGAAGAAGAAGAAGAAGAAGAAGAAGAAGAAGAAGCGGCGTAAAGAACATCAACAACTACTGTCTCTCGACGTCATTTTCAGACAAGAACTTCTGTTCCCAATAGACCGAAAAAACTAGAGGCAATTTGCTTGATAGCAACGTCTCTCTTTTCTTCAAATTTACGGCACGGGTTTTCTACTTTTTTTTCTTTTTAATGGGTAAAAGTGGAAAAAAGAGAGAGTAAATTTTGAAGTGTGATGAATGACCTCTTATTCCAATTTCATTTTATCTTATCACTATTCTAAATGTTTTCCGCTATTTGTGTAAAACGTACAAAGAAAGAAACGATTTCTTATAATTAATAATTTTTTTTTTTTGAAAAATTTTCAAGTAAATAATTACACACTAGAAATAAAATTCAAAATATTATTAAAATTATTTCTTGATTTTGAATGTAAACCTGTCAAAAACTTTAATTCATAAAAATAAAAAAATAAAAAAAGATTCTTTTAAAAGTGGGAAAGAAAGTGGAAAAATTCATACGAATATTCTTAGAAATCATAATAACTTAGTAGAGAAATAAGAACGAGTTATTATTTCGAAAAAGAAGAATGGAATACTTTTTCATTGGATTTTTTTTAACAATAAATGAAAATAAGTTTCTTTTCGTGCAAAGTATAATCATAATTATAATAGGAAACAATTTTATATATATATATATATATATATATATATATATATATATATATATATATATATATATATATATATATATATATATATATATATATATATATATATATATATATATATATAAGTAACATATCATTCTGGTCGATATATCAAGTTTCATATGCGGCATTGTAACACTGCTTGCAACATTGCAATAATGCAAAGAGAAAAAATTGAATATTTTTTAAAGGAAGATAATAAGTTATGAGTATATAGGTATATTGCACTGTTGATATATATATATATATATATATATATATATATATATATATATATATATATATATATATATATATATATATATATATATATATATATATATATATATATATATATATATATATATATCTTTCGGTGGACAAAGGCCGGAGGCATACCAACTTCCACCGCATTTGGAAGATTCCTATCTTGGCTATTAGAGGTCGACATGTCCAGATACACGGCGTTAGAAAGTGTGCAAGAAAAAGGAAATTGGGAAAAAAAATGATGGGAGTGTGTTCCAGACTTTATATGAAGAGCATATGTAGGCTTGAGCAATGCGGTTAAGTCTGGGGTCTTAGAGTTGGACAGAAAAAGGAGGAGACTATCTAGAAATCGTGTCTCACGAGCTCTTCTCAACGGAGGAGGAATGCGAAAAAAAAGAGTTCTGATTAGCAGTGTCCGTTGTAATAGGAATTGTATAGAAAGAGTGACGCAACAATTCGACGTACATAAAGATATTTTAGAGAGTTAGTAAGAGCGTGAGAGTTGATGATACGAAAAGCCCTAGACTCCACCTTCTCAAGGAGAGATGTATCAGTGGAACGAAACCAGATGTGTGAAACACACTCTATACAGGGGCGAACAACACCCCTATAGAGAGCAAGTAACTGGAGTAGAGTTGAGAAATTACGAATGCGCCTCAGTACATCTAACTTATTAGAAGCTAGTTTAGAAAGGGAAGAAATGTTATCTTTCCAAGGAAGATCACGAGAAAAAGATACACCAAGAATATTAATAACAAATGAAGGTTTAAGTTACGTATTTTCGAAGAAGATATCATAGTTGTGTGGAAGATTATGCAGAGTGGAGAGATGGAGGAATTGAGTTTTCGAGGCACTGAAAACTACCATGTTCTCTCTCTGCCCTAATATGAAATATCTTCTTCATCTGCATAGTATGATCTTTCCGCTTCCGCCACTGCATCCATCATGCCATCTGTATGCTACGCATTTTCGCATCCGCCTCTTCATCCACAGAATCTGTACCCTCTGATCCTGACACCCATTCTGTGAATTGTGAATCCATACCTGTAGTATCTACTTCTCCTCCTCTGTTATCTCCTTTGGCTTCGGCCGAGCCTGAAGTTCAGAGAAGAAGGATTCCCGGTTTAAAAATGTTTCTTTTGCTCCAAATATTTTCACTTAATATTTTAGATGTTCGCACTAATGCGGATGCTAATATATATTGTGTGGTTGTTCCTCCTAGATTCGTTCCTCCTTTTTCTATACCTTCTGTAAAGCTTTAAAAATCTCAACAGTCTTCAGTTTCATTTTAGTGAACCACTTGGTTGTGTTTAATTTCCATATTTTTAAACCAGGAAATATCTCAATTAGTGGTTCTTCTTGAAACATTTAAGTGTCATTCAAAGTTTAATAAATTTGTGCTGTTAAAAATAAGTATTACAAATTTCTGAATCTTTAATTTATTCTAAAATCAAAGTAGTAAGAGAAGCATCTCTTCTGTGAATTACTAATAAAACATTAAGTTATAATAAAGATCAAATGCAAAAATAAATAGATATATTTATGCAAATAAAAAATGCAAGATAGAATAAAAGGAAAAGGACTTAACCCTCAAATATGTATGCAATGAAATACATTGGGAAATTATCGATCTCGGAAGTAAATATGGTTTTACTATTTTATAATATTTAAAAGAAATTAAAAAAAATTACTTATTAAAATTACTTATTTAAAAAATTACTTATTAAAATAGTAATTCATGTAAAAAAAAAGGTGTGAAGCTAGAAAAAAAAACATTCTTTCTTAAAATTAAGCTGAAACTGTAAATGAGCCGTAAACAAAGCGAAAAAAAGTAAAGAAATGTATTAAGCCAAAGAAAAATTAAACTGATTACCAATTGGTCAAAATGGAGGAGTAAAAGTGAATCTCGATCACTGATTGCTTAAAATAAAGATGGCGGCATGCGAAACTTAATCACTCGATTGGTCATCAAATGAAGGAAGTCGTTGACAATGGATAATAAATAATAATAAATAATTATCTTATATTCTTATTTTGTTTCGCTTCAAATAGATAAAATAGACGAAGAGAATTTATGGAAAATGATAAAACAATTAAATATATTTATAATTAAGTAGAACAGAGAACGTATGATCTCTTTAGATGGAACCAAAAGAATGGCGTCAAACCTGAAGGACAACACAAAAAGACGCCATCTCTTTCCAATAGGATTTTAGAATAAATGAAAGATTCTGAAATTTGTAATAATTATTTTTAGCAGCATAAGATTATTACATTTTGAATGACACTTAAATGCTAAAGAAGAATAAAGAATAAAGAAGAACCACTAATTGAGATATTTTCGGCTTTAAAAATGTGTAAAATGAAAACAATCAAGTGATTCACTAAAGCAAACTGAAGAGTGCTGAGATTTTAAAAGCTTTACAGAAAGTATAGAAAAGGGAGAAACTTTTGAAAGGAACAGAGACACACACACATACAAACTATACAAAATATATATATATATATATATAATATATATATATATATATATATATATATATATATATATATATATATATATATATATATATATATATATATATATATATATATATATATATATATATATATATATTTCGTATGTTACGAAACCTCCCAAAAATAATTAATCAATGCCCGGCAAGTATTACAAGAGAATGAGTAACAAGTTCCTCCCTTGATATAGAAAACAAATAACGTTATCAACCGTAAACAACCTTGTTAACCATATCAAGGAATCAGACAAAAGAGGTTGGAGAAGATGTTTAAGAAAGAAGACGAGAAAGGTCTAATCTGGGACTGAATTAATTAACAGACAGAAAGGATAGAAATAACCTTAATGCAATTGATAATTAAAACATATTAATATTGTGAGTACAAGAATGTGTATTGAAAAGCAACACTTAAAAGTGAAATGTTTAAATATGAGGTGCTTAATTTCCGTAACCTGGTGTTTATACTAATTGCACTAACCAACGACCAGCTCTAAGATGTTAGGCAACATCTTAAAACCACGATCGGTATATGATGGTATAAGTAGTTGATAAATCGATATATGAATAAACGAAAACTCGCTAAAAATATTAAAAATTTTCGACTATATAAGTCCGCTTAACCTTCTCCCATATAACTATGGATATTTTTCACCTTTTTATTTGTATTCATTAGCAAATGATCTTAATATTTTACACTATTGTACAATATTGCGCTCAGCCCTTCCCACTTATGCTTAATAAGTACACCAGCAGAATGCTTTCTTCAGGTGTAATCAAAATCGGCATTTATGATAGGCTAGGACAGCCAGCGAATGTTTGCCGTCAGCCAGTGAAACCATTGGTTCATCCTCGAATGAACTTAATGACGGCAAATAACCCTTCCTAAGGGCCGAGTTTTGATATATATATATATATATATATATATATATATATATATATATATATATATATATATATATATATATATATATATATATATATATATATATATCCTCATATTTATTATTTGTTAACATCTATACTTCGTTCCACGATAATCAAGAAAATTATTAGAGAATTTACTTATATTGTCATAAAATCTGTCTGCAGTATATTTAAAACTAAGACTTGCGGCAAAGAACGCCTGTGCTCGAAATACTCTTTTTATGATCCAATCATATTCTCTGTTTCTAGCTTTCATTGTATTCAGATTTTATTGAATTGAAGAAGCGTTCACCTCAAAAAATAAATATCCACCAGAGTTGGGGAACAGTCAGAAATCTGGTCGCTAATGGCCGACGTGACCCGATACACGGCGTTCAAATGTGAGCAAGTCAAAGGAAGTTGTGAAATCAGATAAAGGAGGTGTGTTCCAGACTTTACCAGTAGATTGCATGTAAGATTGAGCATAGCGGTTAAGTCAGGGGAAGGAAAGTTGGAAAGAGAAAAGATGAGACAGTGTAGAAAGCCGTGTCGCACAAGTCCTTCCCAATGGAGGAGATATGCGACGTGAGAGTTCAAAAGAGCAGTGTCCGTTGAAATAGAGACATCTCTTATTTTCACCATTGTGTCATTTTAAAAGGTAATGTATGATAAATTGCTTCTTTATTTTTGAGAAACATGTGAAGAAATGGGGTGGAGAGGTAGTGGGAGCATAGACACTCAAATATGAGTCGATGGTACAGTAGAGACTCTCTGAGAAGGTGAAACGCCAAAAGATACGAGAAAAAGGACAACGGAGTGAAACGGAATGATCTAGCTCAACCTATCACTCCGCGGGTTATGCCCATGGGTAGTAAGCACTTACATTGCTTAGGGCGGTGCTACATACTCCCAATATATATATATATATATATATATATATATATATATATATATATATATATATATATATATATATATATATATATATATATATATATATATATATATATATATATATATAAATATAGCGTGTGCGAGAAAGAGATGGTAGTGAGAAAAAATTGAGCAAATTTAGATAAACATCCTAACAATTGAGTGGAGCTTTGCTTAATTTTTAATTGTTTGGTTTGATCGACCGAAAGGAAAAAAAAATTAAATATGACAAATTAATAACGTTAAAAAAAAGTGCCAAAATAAATATTGGAGTTTGGAGGTTCAGCTGAAATCGATTTATTGATTTATTAAGGCCGAGACCAATTTATATTGGATCTCATCTGTCTTCTGACGTGAAGCCATTAAAAATTTTCAAACTTCCAAACGGAGAAGAGAGTCAAATCAAAAGAAGAGAAACGAAAGCAACTCAAAGAATCAACACCAAATGTGATGCAAACTCAACTCATCTTACTTAATAATATATATATATATATATATATATATATATATATATATATATATATATATATATATATATATATATATATATATATATATATATATATATATATATATATAAATTTACAAGCTTTACAAGCTCTTATTCGTTCATTACCTATTTAAAAGAAAAGAAAAATGGAGAAACATGAAGCAGTCTTGAAAATGCTTTTAGGGACAGCATTCAAGCAACCTTAACCCCATCATCAATTTGATATTGGCGGCCTCCGATAATATGGACGGTGCCTCCAAGAATTGGCCTGGTGAGCAGTCTTCTTTTTCATTAATTTCTGCAACATTCTCAACTATTGACTTATTTCCACTTTCTCGAACACCACCTCTCCTGTTCTACACTTCGTCTCTTATTCTTAGTCGAAACTTAAGTGATTGAGTGCTATGAGAGCAAACCATACTCTGTTACCTACCTCCTAATGTCTCTATCTTCAATTTTTAGGAACAGGTAGATGTTGCGCATTTGTGCGTAAATCTATTTTAGTGTCTTCTGAATACTATGCTTTATGGCTTAAGATCTCTTTCAACTAGTTCTAAAGCTTAATTTATTTGTTTTGTCTACTTATTATCTAATTCTACTGATTATAAAAAATTCTTCGAATAGCCAAACTCTGTAGAAGAGCACATTCTTCTTCTCCTTTCTACGAAATTATCATTTTAGCAGTTTCAACGTTCACCACCGCAAATGGCTTTAATTTGTTCTCACGATCCAGCTGGTGAACTCGTGTACCAGTTTTCTATTCAAAACAACTTTAGCAGTTGGTGCAACTCCCTACACAGAATCCCTGGCTGTCTTAATGATCAATTCAACATATTAACATTAACACTCCTGTAACACGTCTCGTAAATCTAGAATCTCCTAATTTCGATGTTTTATGGCTTAAAATCTGTCTTCCTACTACTACAATTATCTTGTGCTTCTGCTACTGCTCCCTTAATGGAACAGATTTTCCAGTCTTTTTTCAATATCTTACTACTACTCACGAGACTGTCACTTCTTCTCATCCAAATGCTGAGGTCCTCTATTTAGGGGATTTCAACGTACACCACACTGAGTGGTTGGGTTCCTCTCATACTGATACAGGTGGGAGGGAGGCCAATTCATTCAGCATTCTTAACGATCTGGAGCAGTTGATTAGGGAACCCACACACATTCCAGATCGTCCTAACCAATTCTTGAATACACTTGATTTATGCTTCACCACTACTCCTTCTAGTTATAAATACACCATTTTCCCTCCTATTGGTAACTCTGACCATAATCTTATAGCTCTTAGTTATAATGCTTTCTCTCCAACAGCTCCACCATGCCCTAAACGTACTTTCTGGCACTTTAATCGGGCTAATTGGGGGCAATGCGCCGCTTCTTTGCTAACTATCATTGGAATGAATCTTGCTTTGTCTCGGGGGACGCTTCTGTCTCTGCTGAAAAGGTAGGGGCAGTAATCCTTGAAGGGATGGGCAGATTCATTCCATCTTCAACTAAATCTTTTTCTCCTCAAAATCCATGGTTCGATGGCAATTGTTCTCTTGCCCTCCGGGAGAGAGACAATGCTTATCGTGAATGGAAAAACTCTCCTTCTCCTATCACTCTTGCTAATTTTCATTCAGCCCGGAATCGATGCAGGGATGTTCTTCGACGGACTAAGCGTACTTTCATTAAAAGGAAGTGCGCTGACCTCCATGGCTCTCCTACTGATAAAAATTTCTGGCCTCTTGTCAAAAATATCTCTAACAACTTCTGTAAATCTGCCTTTCCTCCTCTTATTCGCTCTGATGGTTCTGTAGCTAATACTCCTTCTGAAAAGGCTAATCTCTTCGGCCTCCTTTTTTCATCTAATTCCACCCTGCTCGATTCTGGCATCCCTCCTCCTACTCCTTCTCCTCTCAGGTGTCAAATGCCTCTACCTATGATTACTCATGATCGGGTGCATGGGATCCTGAAATCTATGAACGTCAGGAAGGCCAGTGGCCCGGATGGCATTCCCCCTCGTGTTCTGAGGGAGTGTGCTTCCGAGTTGGGCCCTGTCCTCGTTCAGCTCTACTCTCTATGCCTTAATACTAATACTTTTCCTCTATGCTGGAAGCGTGCGTTGGTTCAGCCGATCCCGAAAAAAGGTAGCCGTTCTGACCCTTCTAACTATCGACCTATAGCTCTCACTTGTGTTCTATCTAAAATTTTTGAAACTCTCCTCAACTCTCATTTCCTGGATCATTTGGAGTCTCATTCTCTTCTCTCTGATCACCAGTATGGCTTTCGACGCTCGAGGTCAACTGGTGACATACTTTCCTATCTTACTGATCTATGGTCTTCTGCCCTTAGGGACTTCGGGGAGTCTTGTGTGGTGGCGCTTGACATATCCAAGGCTTTCGACCGGGTATGGCATGCGTCGCTACTCTCTAAGCTCCCTTCCTTTGAGTTTCCTCCTTCTCTTTGCTTACTCTTGTCTAGTTTTCTCTCAGATCGTTCCATTTCGGCAGTTGTAGATGGAGCGACCTCTTCCTCCTTTTCTGTCAACTGTGGTGTTCCTCAGGGTTCTGTTTTATCTCCAACCTTATTCTTACTTTTCATTAACGATCTTCTCCACTGCACTTCTAACTCTGTTCACTCTTATGCTGATGATTCAACTCTACATTCTTCTACTCATTTCAAATCTGCTCCCTCTTTTGCTTCTAGACTTGCTTCTCGTCTTCAACTTTCCGATTCTATTCTTGCCGATCTGGATGGAATTTCCCGGTGGGGACATAGCAACCTTGTGAAATTCAACTCTTTAAAAACTCAACTTCTTCACATCTCCCTCTCAAAAACACCTCCTAACTTTCCTATCCTCTTCGATGGCTCTCCCGTCTCACCTGTAAATAACATTAACATTCTTGGTCTAAACATAAACAATAAACTGTCTTGGAAACCACATATCACAATGGTTGCTAAAGCTGCCTCTAAGAAGCTGGGAGTTCTGTTCAGGTTGCGAGAGTTTTTTTCTTCTGAGCAGTTACTCCAGATATATAAGGGTCTTATTCGCCCTTGTATGGAGTACTGTTCTCACATTTGGGGGGCTCTGGCTCCTCCTCTCTTCTGGATAGGGTTGAGTCAAAAGCTATGAGATTAATAAACTGTCCCCTACTTTCAAACTCTCTTGACCCTCTGTCCCTGCGACGTGACGTTGGCGCGCTATCTCTTTTCTACAGGTACTACAATGGCAGGTGCTCGAGGGAATTGGCCTCTCGCATTCCTCCACCGTTGCGTCGTCCTCGTTGCACGAGGGGTGCCCTGCTTTCGCACCAATTTTGTGTGGACGTAGGGAATCCCAGGCTAGCCCGTTGTGGTACCTCCTTCTTTCCAGCCACCTCTATTCTGTGGAATTCTCTACCATCTTCTATTTTTCCAACTGTATTTAATCTTCCACTCTTCAAGTCTTCCGTCTGCGCCCACCTGAGGGCTGTGCGTTAGGTGTGTGTGTTTGTGTGAGTTTGTCTTTGTGTGTGTGCCCCCTCCTTGAAAAGGGCTCTGCCCGTGAGTGGTGGCGTTTTGTAAAAAAAAAAAAAAAAAAAAAAAAAAAAAAAGACAATTGCTTCGTAAAGTGGAAAGGGCTTAGCTTCGCGTAACATTTTCCAATAATAACTTTGTTGATTTGTTGAATATCATCAGTTTATTTTGATTGCTTGAAGCTCTGTTGGGCTCGTTTTGACTTTGTGGCCAATTTTGATAAGCATAATAAATTGTTATAATAATTCGTAGTAAAATTATATATTTATATTGTATTGAGCCAAAATTGGTGTTTATTTAGAAATTCAATTTTTCGTAATAAACTTATTACTTATTACGTATATAAAAGTACGTAGTTTTATATAAATGAAATTTTAATCTGTAATGCTTAAGTAAATACTTAGTGAAAAAATTTTTAATATTCAATGAATAACTTTTTTTCTTAAAATTTCTTAATTTATATTTCAAGTTAAACGAAGTCAACTATTTTTAATTACTTATCTCTAAATAAAATTATTATATAAATATTTTCGAAACAGATAAACACTGTATATAAAAATGTATTCATGGTTGTCTTTTAATTTTAGTCCCGAAATATATATATATATATATATATATATATATATATATATATATATATATATATATATATATATATATATATATATATATATATATATATATATATATATATGCTTAAATATCTTCATCGGTAGTTAAGGCGCCTGATAATGCAAAGTAAATGAGCTTATTGGGATGTATGTCTGTGTTTGAGATAGAAAGAGAGAGTAAGTCTTGGCCAAGGTTGATGTATTAGAGAATATATATCTATTGTGTGGTTATGGATGAGTACGTGTGTTTTGTGTGAATTATAATAATGATTACAAGAAGAATGACATTGTGCTACGGTAATCAAATTGATTTTTTCAGTAAATACTGTTACTACTACTGTTACTACAGCTAACGTCTTGCTGATAAATAAGATGTCTAGAGGGAATAGTGTATGTAGCACTTTTACCGCAGACACTAACATTTTGAAAATAACAAAGTAAATTGTCTAGGTTTAGGTCATTTCTGCTAAATATTTCGATTAATATAACATTAATAATAATAATAATAATAATAATAATAATAATAATAATAATAATAATAATAATAATAATAATAATAATAATAATAAAATTGGAATAAAAAAATCATTAAAATAAAAATAAAAACTGTTACAATTTAGCATCGAATGTGTGTGCGCGTGCGCGTTATGAACAAATTTTAATAGTAAAGAATGTGGTTTAGGAAGTATTGTAATTAGAAATATGATGATATATTGAACAAGCTCTCATATTTTTGGGTATAAATATTTAACAAAATTTTTTTATATAATAATAATAATAATAATAATAATAATAATAATAATAATAATAATAATAACTTGGAGATGAAATATGATAAAGATGGTAAAGAAAGAATTATAATAATTGTAATAAAGAAACTAAAAATAGAAAAATCATAATAAAAATAAAATCCTTTACTATGAAAACATCAAATTGTGTGTATGGGTATGTGTGCGATGGATACAAATGAAGTAGAAAGAGGAGCAAAAAGTAAAGAAAATGGTGAAGAAAAGAATAAATAAAGATGAGAAATATAAAGAGATGATATATTAAACAAGTTCTTATGTTTTAAAATATTTATATTTAACAAATAAAAACCCGAAAACATTGCGCTGCTGATGCTGCGATGTAACGGTGCTGTTGTGTGGCAGTGTGATAGAGCGGTTGACAGCTTCATTTGTTTCACCAAGAATGAGACTAATGCCTTAATCGGTCAAACACTCCTATACCCCTCTAACAAGGTTCATCAAGGATGGAGCTAAATAATTAAACAGCAAAACACCTTTATACTATTTAAAGATTGAAATGTGAGTGTGTGTTTAATGAAACAATTATAAAACTAGGAAATATGGTTAGGAAAACAATGGTAAAGACTGTAAATAAAAATAGGATGATATATTAAACAAACCCTTATGTTTCTGGGTACGTATATTTCACAAAATTTTTAGTAATAATAATAATAATAATAAGGATGGAGTATAAGAGAGTTATAAATATTGTAGAAGAATTAGTAATAATAAAAAATTCATTGGATGATTAGTTAACAAGATGAATTATGTATATAAATATATTGAACAATGGGGTATTTAATATACGAGATCGTATGTTTAACAAGGTATGAATAAGTAAATAATACGGATGCGGTTGATGGTGTTGGTTCGTGTGCTAGTGCAGGTTTTGTGTGGGTGTGTGCAGGTAAGGTGCAGGTGTATAGTGGTGCTTTAGTGCGGTTTCGGGTCGTGGGAATCAGGCTCCTTTACGCTTTTTAACGAGCATGGGGCTAAAATCTTATTCAGTTAAACTCCCAATACTATTCTTAGAGAGGCTGATACCACTTCACAGGAATACCTACAAATGCCAATAGTTGTTTGCTTTTCTAAGTTTTTAAATTTTTCTTTTTTTTTATTTTAATTTTTATTTTTTAAATATTTTTACTGTTCAATATTTTTAAACTTTAAAATATTTTATTTGATGAGTGGGGGGGCAAGAGTCTGGGCTTTTTCGAACCCTAATGGGTATGATGTTGATATATATATATATATATATATATATATATATATATATATATATATATATATATATATATATATATATATATATATATATATATATATATATATATATATATATATATATATATATATATATAATAGAGCTTTTATTCTGCTAAAACTCTCACAGATATATATATATATATATATATATATATATATATATATATATATATATATATATATATATATATATATATATATATATATATATATATATATATATATATATAAACAATTTTAATTTTATTCATTTTTTTTTTAATTTAAAGATATTTTTTACATGTAAATATCGTACATTATTTTTTAAAAATTATATATTATTAATTTTTTTAATTATTTTAAAAATTTTAATTATTTAATCAAGTTTAATAAAAATAATTCAATCAGTAGGAAAAAGTTAATTATCTTTCCCTCGGGCGATCTTGACCGTCTGCGAGTGAGGGGATGAGGGTGAGGGTGAGGGTTGTGATATCATTTTTACTGACAGTTTTTACACTCATCTACTATATATATATATATATATATATATATATATATATATATATATATATATATATATATATATATATATATATATATATATATATATATATATATATATATATATATATATATATATTTTTTTTTTTTACACTTCACCACCACTCACGGGCAAAGCCCTATTCAAGGAGGGGGTGTTAAGAGAATAAAAATAAAAGCAAAAAAGCATAAAACCAAAAAATGAAAACCACCCTTACAGAACCCACCTAACGCAAATCTCTTAGGTGAGCGCAGACGCGGGCTTTAAAGAAATTGAGATTAAATGTAGAGGGAAATACAGAAGATGGAAGAGAGTTCCACAAAACAGAGGTGGCAGGAAAGAAAGAGGCACCACAGCGGACAAGCCTGGAGTTGCCTATGTCCACGCAAAATTGATGCGCGGACATTGCACCCCTTGTGCTGCGAGGACGCCGTAAAGGTGGAGGTACGCGGGTGGATAGTTCCCTCGAGCATTTGCCGCTGTAGTACCTATAGAAAAGAGACAAGGCACCAACATCACGTCGCAAAGATAAAGAGTCAAGAGAATTAGAAAGAGCTGGACAGTTTATAAGTCTTTTAGCCTTTGACTCAACCCTATCCAAAAGACGGGTGAAACCTGAACCACCCCAGATATGAGAGCAGTACTCCATACAAGGGCGGATGAGACCCTTGTATAATTGGAGTAACTGCGAGGAAGAAAAAAATTCTCGCAGTCTAAACAGAACTCCCAGCTTCTTTGAAGCCGCCTTAGCAACCATTGTGATATGAGGTTTCCAAGACATTTTTTTGTTTATGTGAAGGCCAAGGATGTTTATATTGTCTACAGGAGAGATGGGAGAACCATCGAAAGAAATAGGAAAGTTAGGAGGTGTTTTTGAGAGGGAGATTTCTAGAAGTTGAGTTTTTAAAGAGTTGAATTTCACAAGGTTGAGACGACCCCACCGGGAAATTCTATCCAGATCTGCAAGAATAGAATCGGAAAGATGAAGACGAGAAGCAATTCTAGATGCAAAGGAAGGAGCAGATTTGAAATGAGTAGAAGAATGGAGGGTTGAGTCATCAGCATATGAATGTATAGGGTTAGATGAGGAGCTAAGAAGATCATTAATGAAAAGTAAGAATAGAGTAGGAGACAAGACAGAGCCCTGAGGAACACCACTATTGACAGGAAAGGAAGAAGAAGTCGCTCCATCAACAACAGCAGAAATGGAACGATTAGAAAGAAAACTAGACATAAGTAAGCAAAGAGAAGGAGGAAACCCAAAGGAGGGGAGCTTGGAAAGCAGTGACGCATGCCATACCCGGTCAAACGCCTTAGATATGTCAAGCGCCACCACGCAAGTCTCCCCATGGTCCCTAAGGGCAGAAGACCATAGATCTGTGAGATAGGAAAGTATATCACCAGTAGACCTCGAACGACGAAAGCCATACTGATGATCAGAAAGAAGGGAATGAGATTCCAGATGATCTAAGAAGTGAGAGTTGAGAAGGGTTTCAAAGATCTTAGACAGAATACAAGTGAGAGCTATAGGGCGATAGTTGGAAGGATCAGAGCGGCTACCTTTCTTCGGAATGGGCTGGACTAATGCGCGCTTCCAACACTGAGGGAAAGTACTAGTATTGAGACATAGAGAGAAAAGTTGAACGAGGGACGGAGCCAGCTCAGAGGCGCACTCCCTTAAAACTCGGGGAGGAATGCCATCCGGGCCGCTTGCCTTCCTAACGTTCATAGACTTCAGAAGCCCATGCACCTGGTCAAATGAAATCACAGGCAAAGGCATGGGACATCTGAGGGGAGAAGAAGTAGGAGGAACATTGTCGGAGTCGTCCAGGGTAGAATTAGAGGAGAATAGGAGGCCGAAGAGATTAGCCTTTTCAGTTGGAGTGTTAGCAACAGAACCATCAGAGCGAATAAGAGGAGGAAAGGAAGATTTACAGAAATTGTTGGAGATGTTTTTGGCAAGAGGCCAGAAAGATTTATCAGTAGGAGAATTTAGGAGCTCAGCACACCTTCGTTTTGTGAAAGTCTGCTTTGCTCGTCGAAGAATATCCCTGCAACGATTCCGAGCTGAATGAAAATTAGCTATATATATATATATATATATATATATATATATATATATATATATATATATATATATATATATATATATATATATATATATATATATATATATATATATATATATATATATATATATACTAAAAAAAAAATTTAATCTTGTAAAATGTAAAAGTCGTATCTCCCAAGAGGGTCAAGAAAAACCACGAAAAACCAATCAATCCCACTCCCCCCATTCCCACCTCTTTTAGAATTATGTTGAAAAACCAAAATTTCCAAGATCACCAATCACAGAAACCTTTGATTTCCCACACGTATCATCGAGGAGGAATTCTCATCGTGAGTGAAATTCATTCGTATTAACGGAGACATTTCGCCTCTTTTCGCTTTTACGACGAAAGTCGCCAACTTTTAGAGCGTTAATTAAAGGAAGCAACTTTTTTGCACTTTGAACACTTAATTATAATATTTTATTTGCTTGTCTTTCCTCCGAAATTTGATTACGACAAATCCAAAAGAATTTCCATTTTGAGTCTACTAGTTAAGAAATTTTAAAAGCCATTCTCAGATCAGTACAACAAGAAAAGAACAATATAATAATAATACATTTTGAATATATATATATATATATATATATATATATATATATATATATATATATATATATATATATATATATATATATATATATATATATATATATATATATATATATATATATCCTCCGGTAAGCAAAGGCCGGAGGCCTACCAAATTCCACCGGAGTTGGGAAAAATCTATCCTGGTCGATGGTAGCCGACATGTCCAGATACACGGCGTTTGAAAGTATGCAAGTCAAAGAAAGATGAGAAAACAGAAAAAGGGAGTGTTTTCCAGACTTTACCAGTAGAGTATATGTAAGATTGAGCATAGCGGTTAAGTCTGGGGTTTGAGAGTTGGACAGAGAAAGGATGCGGCTGTATAGAAAGGCGCGTCTCACGAGCTCTTCTCAATGGAGGAGGTATGCAACGAGAGAGTTCAGAAGAGCAGTGTCCATTGTAATAGCGATAATAAAGAGAGAGTGACGCAACAATTCGACGGGCAGAAAGAGATTGGAGAGATTTAGTAAGAGCAGGAGAGTTGATGAGACGAAAAGCCCTAGACTCCACCTTCTCTAGGAGAGCTGTATGAGCGGAACCACCCCAGATGTGCGAAGCATACTCCATACAGGAACGAACAACACCTTTTTACAGAGCAAGCAACTTTGGTGGCGTGAAATAATTCTGAAGGCGCCCCAGAACACCCAAA